>VXCM01002246.1:0-15119 GCA_014773175.1 Lucifuga dentata | reverse complement strand
CCCTACCCCCCCCAGAAATCCTCCCTGTGTTAATCCATTTCTCATTACTGATGCATAACTAAACCTCAAACATAGCCCCAGTGTCTTATACTGGCTGCTTAATTCCACATCACACTCCATCCATCCATTTGCTGTGCGATGACAGATGCTCCCTCGTTATTTTGCATTGATTGCCGTTGTAGCAACTCAAACAGTCACTCCACTTGCCTTTACTCCACGCTCGATATAATGTTTCTGCCACGTTATTCACATTTAATTAACCTGCTCACCCCAGACGTAAATCAATATGGAGATCAGGATATTCAGCAACATTTGGCTAAGGCATATAAAGTCGTTCCCCCGAACAGTGGCAGTTTGCAGATGGTTATGCAGATCGGGTTGGGTTCAGAGTGGCGGAGGCTCTCGTTAGGACTTGACCACCAACACTCACCTCATATTTCCCATGTGACTCAAATTACTGTGTTTTTTTTTTTGTTTTGGGCACTTCATGGATTTGTTTGCCTGCAAATAAGAAGCTGTCAAAAAAAGTGTGGTCGTGGCAGGTTTAACCCGCTAGGGGCCTTCAGAATAATAATAGCAATAATTTTAAAAAAGGACTATGGGCTGTGCTTGACTTTGGCGTCTCGTATGAAATGCTAAGATTTGTTGCCAGTTCTCTTTCTGATCTTCTCCTGTACCTCCTTTAGAGGTAAGACTTTAAATTTCATGGCCCTGTGGCGTCCGCTCCATTTTTCCTGTGAATAAACCAAGCGCGATGTTGCTTTCATGCAAACTTCATTATGCTGTTAGTGAGTGGACATGCGTGGGTGAACAGTAAAATTGTTGTTGTGGGTCATGCGTTATTACTGGTAAAAGCCTGAAATGTAAAAGCCTGAGATTATATATATATATATGTAAACTGCCTTAGGATATGTTTCTGAATGAAAGCATCAAGCAGGTTTCAATTTGAATGTAATTTGAGAGGGAAGCAACATGGGGATGGATCGCATTCATGAACAACATGGCAGTAGAAAGGGTAAACTCTCTACATACAATGAGGGATTCC
Organism: Lucifuga dentata; assembly: GCA_014773175.1. Classification (NCBI taxonomy): domain Eukaryota; kingdom Metazoa; phylum Chordata; class Actinopteri; order Ophidiiformes; family Bythitidae; genus Lucifuga; species Lucifuga dentata. The sequence continues at coordinate 14,074 of VXCM01002246.1, read as the reverse complement.
AATCTGTTCAACTACATTATATATGTTCCATCCATCCATCCATCCATCCATATACAGTAACAAGCATGTATGGAACATTCTTAAGTTACAAAACTTGGTCCATGTCTTGATTTGAGTGCTGTCGCTGTAAGGGCCCTTTACCGAAAAGCGAATTATGTTTTGATTGGCCAGCTTCATTAAGCTTGAGCTGGGAACATCCACAGAATGGAGGCCAGACACTTGCTTGCAAACTTCCAATCTTCCACAGAAGTAAAGGACAAATCAAAAAACGAAAGCTTAGGGAGCAGTTCAGGACCTTTAGGTTTGGCTTACATGATGCATTTCTGCAGGAATGAACCAAGTTTTGTAACTTTAGCAATATTCAACATGTACTTCCTACTATATTACAGTGTGAACATTTTTTTCATTAAAAAAAAAAAATCACCTTAGAAATCTTCAGAATGACTTAGATTGTCACAGTTCTGCATGTCTGGTCACCTACTCTCCTGCCATTTCTGCCTGCCTGGTCTTCAGCTCNATTGTCACAGTTCTGCATGTCTGGTCACCTACTCTCCTGCCATTTCTGCCTGCCTGGTCTTCAGCTCCTCACCTCAGCTTATCAGCCCAATTCACTTCAGATGTGGACGCTGCCACTGATCTTCACCAATTAAGCATGGATTTAAGCCTCAGTCTCTCACTCACCCATTGCCAGATTGTTCTCTGCTATCTCTGATGCAAGACTTTCCAGCGTTTTTCTGTAGACTGATATTCTGTTGCCAAACCTGCCTGTCTTGGACTAACCTGCTCGTCATTTCCTTGGTAATCACCTCTGCCTTCTGTCTCCGACTCCTGTCCCTGCGTCTGGATTCCCCGTCTGTCTGTCTCTGTGTGAGCGCTTTGTCCTGCCTGTTCATCTGCCTGCTTCTGTGTTGGATTGTGGTTTCAATTAAAGAACTTAATCTGTCAGTGTTGTACTGTGTGCTGAATTTGGGTCCAAACCATACCTGCTACATAGATATACCTAAAATGACATTTATGAGCAACTTTAATTGAATTTTCCATCTTTAATGGCACCACATGTTGACTTTTCTCTAAATAACCCNCCCCTTTTTATTTTTTTATTTTTTTTGCCTCTTTGCTGCACTCAGTTTGCATTTGTCACCAAAGTTCTCGATGATTGCTGTGTCAACTTACCTTGATCCACTTGGCTGAATTGCTCATTCCCCTCTCCCCCACAAAAAAAATCCAAAGCCAGTCAGCTCTTGAAACATGCTGGACCCAAAAATAAACATATAAATAAATAAATGATATCTGATGACATATTCAAAATGTGAACTCTCTCAACATGAGTCAGCGTTGACGTCAGGAAAGCAGCCCCAAAGGTGCTGGCTTGCTGAGGCAAACTCTGCTTTGGTACACGCTGAAATGTTACTAATGATTAAAGGCATCAGACTTCAAAACCTCTGGTAATATCACAGAATTTCAGAACCTTTTCATACCCTAAAGTGAAACCCATCCAGGTACTGACAGGTTTGTGGGCCTTAAAGGACCACACTGGTGGTTTTGCACATTTGAGCCCAATAAATACAACCTGCATACACATTACCCCTGTGCTAACAACTTACTTATGTTACTGACAGCCATTAACAAAAATATGCTACTGGAGTGGTGAATATAATTATTTTTCCTACCTTCTAGACTGCCGTTGGTTTCAGTTAATTCTGTTACGCTATTACAATCAACTTGTAGAAACTTGAAACATGCTTGAGATATATCCATCACAGCAAACGGTCTATTAGGTTTTGGTCAAAGTAATTTTGTTTAACCGGTCCAACACGACACTGAACAGAAGAAAATGTATTTCTCCACCAGGGAATATAAAAAGGCGGCTTTTACTGGGAAATTAAAAACTATTGTTTCTACAGACTTGGGACATTGTTAGCAAGTGAAATACAGAATTTTAAGGTGGGTTTATCACCTGAACATTTCATTTTGAAAGATTTGGCAAATTGGGGATTTGGCAAAACATCAGGAAAACTAAAATACGGTTTTATGTTTTGGAAAATGGTTGTCAGTAACATAGGTAGTACGTAGGTAGTATTTATTGAGCTTAAACATGCAATATCACAGGTGTGATCCTTTAAATCCTCATTTATGTGCCTACTCTTATCGGCCATTTGTAAATCCTCGTGGTATGATCAAATCCATAGCAACTACAGAGAGAAATACATCCATGCTGTTACTTTAATACATTCCAAATGCTTGTAAGTGCACTTTACATGTCCAGTTCATTAGTAGACATCACCATAACAACGCAGCTGCCAGAAGTGGTTGAAAAGCTGTGCTTGGTGGGCAGATCGTCACTTTAAAAGCCAACAAATACATGAAACGGACGTGCTGATGATTGATGCAGAATCGCAGTAGGTGATTCAACCCAGATGAGATGCACGACTGATTTTACACAGCGCTGGTTATATTTAAGAAGCCTTGTTGAGCTGCTGCCTGCTTGTGTGCTTCAAAGTCCCATTTTCTCCTCCACAAAATCTGTTATTACTGCGACAAAGAGTATTAATGGGAAAATCCTGGATGAATTCTACTGGAAAAAAAAAATCATCCAGTTTTTTTTTTTAATTTAAATGATAGAGTAGTTGATAGAGTAGTGTTGTAAATAAGCAGGAGGGATTCAGGATTACACTGGAACAGCTCATGTTGGTGAGTTTGTGAGCAGGTTTTCTCACATTGTGCTATAATGTGCTTCTATACTGTACCATGTAACACAAAAGCAACTCTGTCTCACAATAATACAATAACACAACAATAATTTAGCACATAACAGTTATTAACCCGCATTTATGATCCCCTAGTGATCCATGAAGGCATTGTAGGAAGTCAATGAAATTTGATCAGTGTTTGATTTCCACAATGGCACCAAATTGTACAGAGTTGTACCTAGTCTGACTGCCTACTTCTTTTCCCTTTATGCTCACATCATCACCAACCCGAGCCATGCTAAACTGAGCCGTGCCTTAAAATTTCTTACCGTAGAAATTAAGAATCGTGCTGGATTGTCTCATGTGAGTCATCAAGCGAATTTGTTAAATAATGGAAGCCATGTGCTGGATGGCAGATGCTCATTGCTGTTTAGGTTCAATGTAAAACAAGAAAATATGGCGGGTAATGTTGGCCAAACTCAACATAATGGGGATAACTTTTAAGTTTTTACTGTACATTGTAAAAGTAATAAAAGACACCAAGCAAAATTTACAACCTTTGTTTCCCTTATACATCACGACTAGAACCCGTGCTCAGGTCCCAGGAAGTTTTGATGGTTTCATTAGGTTTTCATTAGGTTTTTCATTAGGTTCATTAGGCTTAATATGGTAGAGGTAGGATTTACATTCTCTGTCAGGCTACCAACCATCACCCCTGATTTCCTGCCTTTGCCCTGTAACCTGACATACTTACCAGCTTCCAGTTCCCTTCTCAGTCCTATATGTCTATATACCAGCCATTTCCCCTTTGTCTTTGCCAAGTAGCCATCCATCGCAGGGCTCTAGTCTATGACTAATATTAGCCTGCCTTAGCCTGTTGGCTTACTCTGTTTCAAGTCTTACCCAGTAGCTCCACATGACAAGTAATACTAGTTTTAATCCAAACATTTACAGCCTGTAGTTTACTCAGGTGCTGAAAATATTTACTATGCTGATATAATTGACTGATAATTCGCTGTGATTGGTCAGCACAACCGCATGACCTCTGAATGTTTGACCTCGCCACCAGCAAGTGGCCATAGCTGCTCTCCTATCAAAACTGTGTGCAGCATCAGCTTCACGATTGAAGATAAGAAACATTGCGTCGCTCTCTTACACAATCATTACCGTAAGTTGCTGATATGGAAAACAATGATGGTAATAAAATGGAATACAATATGTTTTCATGACCTGAAAATATGGGTTGGGTGCCCTAGTAATCTTGCCTAACGGTCCTCAATGTGAAAAAAGGAAATGATCGACCTCTGTGGGTACCTCTGACAAATAGCACCATCGACAGAATTCAAACTCCATCACAAGAAAATATAAGGAAAAGAAATTCCAGTACTGCCTCCACTGATAATTGAAAAGTGATCTAAACGAGGTGCACATAACAATGCCAACTTAGCACCAAAAACTCATAAATATCAAAAGCAACATGGATTTTCAGCATTAAGCTTCATTTTATAGCATTACATCTAACTGAAACACTACAAAGTTTACCATGCTGGTATGACTAAATAACATTAAACAAAAAATAAATACTTTCCAAGTCACAGTCATCATTTGGGCCATGTACCAAAAAATTTATGTTAGCGGAAAAATGAACTTGGCATCAAGGCAAAGTGTGGAAACCCACTTATTGATTCACAGTAGGTGAAGATGTGCTGCCTTCAGACGGCTGAACAGGAGAATAGAGCACATATGGAACACATACAACTGCATGCTAACCTTCAACATGCTCAGTTGAAGACATGTAAGGGAAGTTTAATATGTTATGACATATGTTATTCACAGCATGCATTTTGACTGCTGCGTATTATCAAACATGTAGTTTAACTGTGGTAAGAATTTGTTTTACAGTTGATGCGTTTAATGGTTTTTAAGTCAGGGATATCTGACGAGCTTGTAACGTACAACAAACTTCACAGCAGTTGTAGAGAAACAATGATGATTTCCACACGCAACCATTTCTGATTCTAAATCAATCAATATCAGTGGATTGTCCATAATTAGTTTAGGACTGTTGCGGATCACCACAAACAAACCATTTTACAGTTCAATTAGAAATGAACCAAGTGTGGTTTGGTGCAGAGCCAATTTCAGTCGTTGTGTTCACATATGCCCAAACAAACCAAACTTTTTTTTTTTTTGTTTGGGAACACGATTAGGTTTGAAAACACCTTAAGGCTGTTAGGCACTAAGAGTGACATGAATAAATGACATGGAAGTGCAAATTTTTCGGATGCGAATTTGTCGCAGTAAATATATTCACACCAAACATGACATGATTTTTGCTTATATTTGTATGGGTTCATGCCAAAAAATGCACAACGAGAAAACTGAGTCAGCAACAAGTGACAATGGTCCTGATTTAGTTTAACAAAAGCAGGAAAAAAAAAAAAAAAANAAAAAAAAAAAAAAAGGAGATTCTGTTTGATACAAGAATTAAAGCTTTATTTTTGGACAAACTTCAGGATGACCTTAGGTAAATCTTCATTAAGACTGTTGTCATAATGAAGCTATGTTGTCTTTATACTTGTTGTCTTTATCATTTTTGTCCGTTTTATTACACAGGACAACTTTCTATGACACATAAACAATCAGATGAGCCGCCATGTTGAACATTTTGAGTTTGACGTTACCAGCAAATGACACCTTGATTGGTTCAATGCATTTGTATTAGCAGGTAAAAAGTTGGAAAAATCAAGCTTGATCTGAAAAAATAAATGCCACAATTTTGTCAATGAAACTTCGCCATTGATATGAAAAGCTCCATTAAGGGCGCGTGAGTTTGCAAAATATTATTAATGGGCAAAATATTCACACAAATTATTCGCTTCTGGTGTGTAATGGCCTTTAGACTGCAGTATTACATCCTGCTGCTAATGCTGCAATGTTAAAACAGCACTTGAAATTAAGTATCAGACTGAAATCTATCATTTCAAGCCTGGCAATTTAGAAGCTGAAGGAGCTCTATTCACCATTTGCAAGCATAGTCAAATCTGGCTGTATTAGCATTGGAGATCACTTGCCTGTGACTGGAGTGGAGCTGCCTCGTGGATTGTTGCTGCCATGATGGAGCACGTGAACGCGGCTGCATGACAGGTGACCTGCAGCAGCAGCTCTCCACAGTCAAGAGTTGAGGTAATTCATTCTGGGTATAATTCACTCCAGGTTGCTTTTAATGATATTGATACTCAAGATTAAATTGCTTAACGGAGATTTTTTTTTCTCTTAGATTCTGGAGGGTTAAAGCTACTATATGACTTAGACTGACTGAATGTAGATAAATTGTCTAGGAAAAAATAAAAAATTGTGCAGCTCTCCTCCCAAAGGCTGATGATAGAGGATCTATCTTTCTTGTTCCCCAGCAGCTGCCTGGGAAATGAGACCTTGAGAGAGCCTGGGGAATTTCACATTTTGTCATGTTCATTGTTTGCTCCTTCATATTTCCCTGCGTGCAAGTTAATGGTAATGGCACATCGGCTGACAAGATAACAAGGGAGTTGCTGTTTAAAGATGAAAAATGGGCTTGTTTTCTTTTTTCCCCCTTTTTGATATAATTAATGTTGATATAATCTCAGAATTTCTTCTCTCACTTGCAGAAATGGCCTACTTGTTTACTTTAGGAAGATTGAAAAAGAAGAATGATATCACCATCTTTATTAAGGGATAATGATATTTTATAGATCGGCTAATCTTGTAACACATAATCACCTTTTGTTGTTAATGTTATGTTTATGTTTCTCCCCAGAGTTTATAAATGGGAAGAACAATTTTGTGCTAATGTTTAAAAAGACACCTTATATTTATACATACAGTCTGTCGACACTTTAACATTATGAGGATTTATTAAGGTTTTGCCCTTTGCAGATTTAGATTGAAATGATAAAAACCTAAAAAAAAAAAAAGAGAGCAAACAGTATATATGAAGCTGTGGGCATACTGGGAGATTATTACAGACAAGTTCATACCACACCTGTCATCAGGTTGCAGTTCACCACTTGTTCACTAGCGTCACCCCTGAGTTTCTCACCTGACTACCTCACCTGCAACCCATTTCCTAATCAGCCATGTGTCTACATATACCAGCCTGTCTGTTTGGTTCCCTGCTAGATTGTTTTGAAAGCATTGCTCAATTATTCTGCCATTTACCTGTTTGTTTACCTGCCTGCCTGTTACATATCTATGAATCCTGACCTCAGCCTGCTCTCTTTTCCATTTCCCTGCCTCAGTCCTCTTTTGGATTTGTTTGCCCAGCCTAGGGGTGACCAACCAGTTACACACCGAGAGCCAAAACTAAAAGCATATTGCTCCAAAGAGCCACAAGATACACATTTGAAAAAATCGATAAATAATTTACCAGATTCCTAAAAATTAGTGCCACACTAAACTGTCTGTAAGGGCAAATGTCATCATGCAGCCATGTTCCCTCATTCATAAACATCTGTTACCGGCATCTTTTAGCGTTTGCCTTGAAAGAGGTGCGACTACGGTATTTCCTTATTTACATGTCAGGGAAGCAATTCATAAAAACACGGTTTGACAAAAATGAAGACCTGATTCAGTCTGGTGGTAAATTTCAGCAGAATCAAATCTGGATAATGTTTTAAACTTTATTTGGCTCGTGTTAGTGATTAATAAATGTGATGGATAAGCCCAATCAGTTGATCAGTAAGTTTATTTAAATAGTGAGTTTTGATCCGGTATGACACACATTCTCCTGGTGTGTGTAGCATTCTCATCTGCTCCTGTCCCCCTCACACACACACACACACACACACACACACACACACACACACACACACACTCGCACAGTGATAAGATGCTATGGAGATTAATATGAGTGTTTACCTGCAGTCTTCTGAAAAATGTGGAGCTCTAAACAGAACCTCCATAGGACTTTTAGTTATCTGATTACTATGTGCCTGCCCAGTATTTTTGTCTGTCTTAAGTAAAGATTGCTTATTTTCGTTTACCTTCCTCTTGTCTTTTAGGGAGTTTTTCCTTGTAGACAGCTTGGGTTGGGTTGGGAACCGTTAATGTAAAACCTTTTGACATATTGTATATAATATTGGGCGATACAAATAAACTTGACTTGAGTAAATTGTATTTCAACTTGTGTCCAAGTCCAGATTAAATTGTATTTTGGTCCGGATCCGGTTTGCTCTCTACCTGTTGAAGATGGCGGCATAGATGATTGGGTTGATAATCCTGTAGTACTGTGCTTCTTAACTTTTAACCAAGTATGACCTCAAAACAACCCAGATTTTTCTTGTTGGTGTGGTACCACACCAACAAGAAAAATCACATAAAAACTTCATGCATGCACATATGCTGTACTGAATTTAACTACCATATTTACAGGATGAGCATGAAAATTAATGACACCAATGTGTGTGAAGTACATAATGTGCACACAAGACAAGTTGGCCAATTCTCAACAACAATCAACTAATTTAAGTTAAAAAAAATCTTAACAAAACCAATTTATATGAGAGTAAAAAGGTCACAATAAAATAGTTTCTATATAGTTTATTTGCTGTGAGTCTCTACAGAATTTTCAAGGGGGTGCTTCATGTACCACCAGTATTTCACATAGCACAGTTTGAGAACCGCTGCTGTAGTGTGTCCCTGGTTTGAAATAAAACATGCAACAGCTGACAAAAACAGCTTACAATGAAGGAAATAGAGGAAAACATCAAAGAAAAGGAGGAACACAGTCTAGAGAGCATGGAAATGTGCTATAACTTCAATTTGTCTGCTTTTTCTTGAGGTTTTTCTAAATTTGGTAGAAATGGAGGTTAGATGCATTAGGCCGCGCTGTGACTGCCATCCACCTTGTTTCACTGATGGCGCTGGTCATTGAAGGATGTTAGACAGAAGATAAGTATTCAACAGGCTCTGTCATGTATCAAACATGAGGAGGATGTAAACATAAGAGAGCAGTAACAGAAAAAGAATTTCTTATGCTCAGAAGAGCAATTCTCTTTGAGGCACGGTGTCGAAGTGAAAACGTGCACTTGCACGGCTGACTTTCATCATTTGTCTCTTGATGTGTCTATGAGGCAGCTAGGTGAGACATTTCACTGCTGGAAACAAACTTTGAAATGCAGGGTGGGTTTTATAGACATTAATTAAACCTTGCCTTAACTAAAACTTTCTCTGGAGACCTGGAGACTCTGTGGGTCCTGAATAAGACTGAATTCACATTTCACAAAAGACGTCACATTCCGCAGACTTTGCAAATCAGCTGTTTTAATTGCAGGAGGACATGATTAAGCACAATGTTTGAACCAGGGTCTGAAAGGTTTGAAAACTGTATAGTGTCATATGGAGTTTGACACCATAATAATTAGGGACTTTTTTTAATGGTAAAATGTAATCAGCTAATTATCCCTCCAGAGTCTAAAGGTGTCTTTGCAAGCTCTACTTATTATTATTGAATTTAGCTTTCATTAGCTACCTAGAAAACACAGCAAAATATCCTACATGATCATACATTTTTGCTTGAGAAAATCATGACATTTTTGCCAAATCTGTAAACAATTAGTAAAAATAGCAAATGTTTACAGAGTGAGTAAGAATAAAATGGATCATGTGTCATTCAAATGAAAGAGTTTTCAACATATGTGTGTGTGTGTGTGTGTGTATATATATATATATTTTTTTTTTCAGGAATTTTAATATAATATTTGGGGATTTTAGAAAGTTTTTCATTTGTTTGTAGAGATTGTAGATTGTTTTTCTTTTCTATAATTAAGAATTCTCTGAAATAAAAAGCCCTTTAATTAATTAGATTATAATCTGTAACAACTAGAAAACTGTCAATATGCTTCTCTAAGAATTTGTATTGTGTCTTCAATTCATTCAGTATCTCAATTTCACAACTTTTATGCACCCCCTCCACCGAAAATCCAAATTTTTAAATAATAAATTTTCTTTGTAAAACGTGCAAGTGCAGAAAACACTGCTGACTAATTAGACAAATTAATAATGGCCACTACAAAAAGGTTGCTGCAGGTTTCCGGGCATTTTTAGCTACAATCGGGGAGGAATATGTGTGATCTCAGAGGTTTGAATGCATAGCAAAGCATATTGTTCCCTGCCTCAGAATAGCTTCCAGCCTTTGGAAATGTGACGCTGGCACTGAAGTATCATCTAGAGAGAGGAAGAACACTGTCCTTCATATCTCAAAGGGGAATGGTGCAGCAGCTGATTACTGCCTTGAGGATCATGAGCCCAACCATTCTAATGTTCCCATTACTCAAAAGAAAGCATGCTACTTGACTAAATACATATATTAAATCTGTAAGAAAATGAGAGCAATTACTCTAAAGAGCCATTTAAGCTACCCGGGGGGGAATTTCGTGAAATGCGTTTTGCGGAGGCCTCGGTGTGATGATGCATATCTGTGAAATATTAGTGTGTTAGAGGAGTGGACTGCATGGCTGGAGCTGGGAGATTGCTCTGAGACGAAAACTAACCTTTTTTCTTTTACTGATAATTGGATCCTCTGTTTGCCAAGAGTCGGTGTACGCTCCGCTCAACACACAAAAACCATTCAAACATCTTATCTCCATATTCACAGGCCAAGGTGTGATGCCTTATTGCAAAACAATACCTTTTCCAAATCTAATTCGCTCATCTGCTGGTAAGGTCAGGCTAAAAACACGACGCAATATCTCAAACTGTGAATCGTGAAGCAAGTGTACCTATACCTTGCTATAATTATTTATTTGTAGCTGGTCCTTATTTTATGTATAAATATATATATTTCTTGTGTATGTATGTAATTTTTTTCATTATATACCCTGTGGTGGGTTAAGCATTGGATTGCCAGTAGGGGGAGGTGTTGCCAGATTTGGGGTCTGTGCTCTTTAGTTCCTCCTCTTCTGGACTTGAGCTCCTGCATGGTAGATTGTGTTTTGTCGTCTGTTGAGCTAACTTTGCTAAATACTAAGTTGATTGTCTTTTTATGTACAAACTTATTAATTTAACCTTATTTTATTGCTGTAATTTTTATGTTCTGATAATCCTTTGGTTAATTTTCCTTTAGTGTCTCTGTGTTTTATGTTCTGGAGCTGTGGGCTAACTTGAGCTTGACCTTTGCCAGAAATAAATGCCCAAATGAGACGGAGTGAAGCCTGTTCTTGCCTAAATTACACAACACCGCTTACACGAGCAGGGCGAAACGGCAGCGCTGTACGGCTGGATCATGGAGGAGAGATCAGATGCCACCGGTGCATTTGAAAGGGCATATACAGTATGCATGCGTGTGTGACTCACTTAGACTAGCGCTCATAAATGTAATGCTGTTTTCCATGCATTCCCTTTAGAAGCACGGAAATAATGCACTTCTCGGAGGCAGATGCGGCTCAGGAGCGATGAAGAGACACGGAGGTTAGGCTTGTGAAGAAAGGTGGCCTATGATAGGGATGCAGACGCTGAGGTCTGACAGGTGACTCGGGTCGTGTCACACCGAGCCTTCCCATGCCGTGCAAACATCGCTGCTCATTATAATGGCCCCATTTTTTTTTTGTCACATACAACACATCTTTGTTTTGTTATTTCCTCATGATACTGCATACTCATTCATGCTATATTCTATCAAGATGAGAATAAAAAAAAAACACAAAATGCCTGAGGAGATCAGGCTGCTGCATGTGTTTTATTTATACAGTGCTTTTTTTCCTTCAAATTCGCCATAGCTTTTGTTATTTATTTTTTTTTTTTACGTCCTTTCTAAAGTACGCAGGCCCAATATAATGGCCCCGAGGTGCAAAACATAGTCCACAAGAGAACACAAAACAACAACTAATAATTGAAAACAGTTTAAGAGATAATACACAGGCACAAAACACCAAATTACAGACCAGTTATTCAGAAAACACAAAACAGTTAATTAGAAAATACAGCACAACAGGGAGCTGAACGGCAGTTGCATAAGAGGGCCCCAGTGTTAGAACGATTTTCAGTTAACATGGGGATTCTATGTTTTATATCAGCTGAACAAAACACTGAAAGTTATCTCAGGCTGTCATAATAACACGCAATTTAAAGTTTTACACATTTGAATAACATGATGAGAAAAACTTCATGAAATTTCCTTGATGCCAAGACCATAACTAGTTATGGGATTGATTATGAGGTAAATGTTAGCCTTTTAGGGTGGTTTCACAATTACGTGGTTTTGTCTGATTGAGTTGGACAAGGGTTTGTTTTCCCCCTTAGTACAGTTCATTTGGTTCAGTCTGAAATAGCAATTGTGCTTGGATGGAGACCAAAACAACTGCAGCCAGACCGCTTTGAGGAGATGGTCTCATGGTCACAAGCAAACTCTGGAGCAGATTGTCTGTGGTGTGAACATGATCTGAAATAGTTCTGAACCAAATGCAAGTTGACCTACTGATCGATCTACAGCCAGAGAGGTTAACGTTAAATGACAGTGCACCTTTGATTAGCCATATAGCAAATTAAACGGATGCCGTGAAAATGTTTTAACTTCAGGCTTACCGAACATACCGTTGCACTAACATGTTAAAAGTTGGCATGATGTTGAATGTGCTCAAAATGCAACCAGACTTTGTCAAGTTGTCAAATTCAGCATTCTCCTGTCATAGTTTTGTGGTTCAAATTATTTATATGACTAAGAATGAATGGCAGTTCTGTCGTTGTTCTATATTATTGATTTATCCTGGGATAGTAAACTTCTTCCTGTTTTGATTTTGTTGCTTCGGCCCCCAGATATTTCTGGCCAATGAGCAGAGCGAGCATTCTCACATGACTTTTGTTGATATATTTAGTTTTGCTTGGAATTTTTTTCCTGAGTGAAACCAAAGGGTAAATGCAGCATTACAATAATTTGGTCCCTGATTTGTATCAAATAAAAGGGACTAGTGGTCTGAAAACACCATTAAACATAAATGTATTGACTCATCACAAGCTACATCAGCTACACAAACTGCACAAAGACAACTGTAAATTTTAATTTACTGGATGGTTTTAAACAGGCTCAATCATTCAGTATATACAATAACCTGTCTCTCCTTTCCAATTCCCATCTCCCTTCCCCTGACTCTTGTTCCTCCGTCTGACAGTCATATGTACATGCAATGGTCATAACGCACTTACAGATTTGAACTGAATATAAGATATTCTATTCTCCTTGTCTTCTCTCTCTCTCTCTCTCTCTCTCTCTCTCTCTCTCTCTCTCTCTTTATTGTTGAGTGTGATGTTTTTATTGCATTGAATTGCTGGGCATGTAATGCAAACAAATTTCTGTGTGAACACAATAAAGTGTCTATCTATCTATCTATCTATCTATCTATCTATCTATCTATCTATCTATCTATCTATCTATCTTTATACACACACTGTACTCCAATTTACTGCAATTAAGGCAAAAATGTGAGTATACATGGAAGGAATTCATAGAATTCCATGGTTTAATGAATATACATGACGTGAGAAAATGCATGATCTTACATAATCTAGACCTGTTATGCAGAATAATCTCACTCTGATTTATGGCTATTATAATCTAATTATAGTGTTTATGTGAGGTTTGAACAAACTGATTTATTGCCTTAACTGGAGTATAATCTAAGTTTTAATGTGCATTAAACATATTCATTTTTTTGTTGCAAAATAAGATACGGTATACAAATGTGGCCTAAAAGACAACATTTTATCATCAGCAAAAATCTGGTCCACTGTTCATTACTTGTTTATGCTTTAACTTGAAAACTTAATGAACAATGTAACAAACATTTGTTCCCGAGTTTTGAAAAATGCTCTCATGGTCAAATAGCAGCTAAATTGCTATGGAAAATTAAAGGGACACATTTAAAATAAAAAAATAGAGTGAAATATAATACACATTTGTAAAATACATGTTTTCATTTATATTTCATTTCTATACACACATTTACTGTGTCATAATTAGGTGAAAAACAGATGGTATAGTGCAAACTGTTTATTTCTTTTGTTTGAATGATTGAAGTAATTGTTTTTCATTATGACATGAATTTTTCTGCCACATTACAATCAAATCACAGTACGGTGAAAAGAAAAGATTAGGGGTTTTTCATTTCACTGTTGTCCAGCAGGGGGCAGCATAGATGTGCCAATACTAAATTCAAAGCCCTCTCATTTCTTTTTTCTGAAGCAGCTGCATTATTAGTGCCAGATTGAAAAAGAAAACACAGTCCAATCACAGCGTGGGGGCGGAGTTTATGCATGGTTTGTTCTGAAGTGCATTAGTAGGTGATAGCGATCATGTTGGTCAGGAGAGAATAAAGGATGAGATTGTGGCTCTGTTGCAACAAGTGGAAGAACAC
>VXCM01002244.1:52618-107011 GCA_014773175.1 Lucifuga dentata | reverse complement strand
AAAAAAAACCTCGACTGCGCCAAAATAACCACCCACAGACACGGGCATTCAAACACATGCATATGCACAGACGCTAGCATATACACACACATGCAAGCACACACACACACACACACACACACACATACACACATATGCACGTGCACACACACACACATACACAGAAAGCAGAGGCAGCTGACCGGATCTGCCCCTCGTCCTCAGGTTCAGTGGTAGCCAGTGCCGTAGTGTCACCTTCCCCTGTCACGTCTGATTCTCCTGGTAGGATCCATCATCTACTTGGCAGCCTGGGTGCCAGTCAGCTGCTTCCCAGGGGATCATCATGTGATGGGAGCTGGGAGGCACTGGGCTGAAGCCTCCTCCAGACTCTGCGGCAGCTGTGTGGGAGACAGACAGAGGCGCGGCACAGATGTGGGAGTCTGAAGCCAACAGAAGGTATGGTTGATTTCAGCGTCGGCCATGTTTGTTATTCCACCTTTTCCTGGGAGGAAGAAGCGGGCCCTTGATCTGGCTCACAGCTAAACACTTAGCTTTTGTTCCTGAGATGAATAACTGCAAGGCGAACGAGGCGTGAGGGAAAACGAGGAGAAAAGGGAAAAGACTGGGGGCTGCAGGAGAAATCCGGTGACCGAGTGCAGAGTGAGGCCGGTCATTCTACACCCCGCAAAGCTGATCCCCCATCACAGAACAACAGCCTGGAAGCTATGACACACCTTTCCTTTTGCCTCAGTTCCTTTAAACCACATTCTCCATGTATGTCACAATGCCTGCTCAACCTGTCAAAACATAGCACAGCAACTGTACATTACATGTGTATATGGAAATTAAGGTTGTGTTTCAATAATCATACAAAATTCTCTTTTATGACCAAACTCTCCTGTGGTGTTTACTAAGGGTGGGAAGGGATTCAGCCCACCACAAACAAACGTGCTCGACTGCCTCTCAAAGGACCCATGTGATGAATTGTACCAGTCAAAATCAGAGCTAACGCTCATAACCAGATTTTCACAGGGAATTTTGCACAACTTCATTTGGTAGTAACACTATCCACCTTGTAAAAATGCACACCCTCTCCTAACAGCACAAGTGAGAAATGGGATAGTTTTCCCACTGAGTTCCCAGATGTAGGATTGCCATTGTATTCACACCCGGCATTAGCCCAAGACAGCACCCTGGAACACGGCTCTGTCTTGACTTTGCAGAAAAAACAAGGCTGTGATATGTAAGAGGTGGCAGTGTGAAGCCGTCCGTATGAAATGCTTGTTTGTACTAGAAAGCCAAATCCAGCTTGAAATCTGACATTCTCCTCTCATATTGCATGTAAAAGCATTGTCCTAATAAATATTTGAGTTCCCATGATGTGCCAGTGTGTGTGCGTGGGCGTGCATGTGTGTGTGTGTGCAGTACAGCGGAG
The DNA here is from genome assembly GCA_014773175.1 of Lucifuga dentata. Lineage (NCBI taxonomy): Eukaryota > Metazoa > Chordata > Actinopteri > Ophidiiformes > Bythitidae > Lucifuga > Lucifuga dentata. The sequence continues at coordinate 105,597 of VXCM01002244.1, read as the reverse complement.
CAGAGTACATCTGCAGTGGTAAGGAAACAGGCTGTTACCATACAGCTTTGACAACTCCATCAGGCCAGTCTCAAGGTAGCTATCAATCACAACAAATCATCTCATCCCTCAGCGCTGCGAGGACCTCTCTCCACTAGTACACACATGACAGGCCCCTACAGCTCTATTTACCCATGCACACCCTCCCGGTGCCAATGGATTTGTAATTAGAAAACAGGAAATGGGGGGGAAAAAAAGAAAGGGGNACCCTCCCGGTGCCAATGGATTTGTAATTAGAAAACAGGAAATGGGGGGGAAAAAAAGAAAGGGGTAGGAGGGAAAAGTAAGTCAGTAACAAGTTTGGATACAAAGCCGGTGAATGGTGCCTTTTCACCAGCGATGTTGGCATTTGAAGAGAGGGTTGGCACTTTCATGGTGGCTTTGAAAGAGAAGGCATTCTCATTCACTCTCCTTTATAGAGGGTGGTGTGTGCGCATGTGTGTGTATGTGTGAGCAGTTGTTTTGAAAGACTCATTTTCAGTTCTCTATAATTAGATTAATGTGGTGATAGCCCACTCCACTTCCCAGAATTAGGGACAAACACTTCTTGCTATTCCAGGCAGAGGAAGCGGCGGAGAGAGTGTTTAGCATTTCCCTTTATGATGGGGAAAGATGTTAATTGTGTGCCATTACCTCTAAACTGTTTGCTTGTTGTATTAATCACTGCGCTAATTGATGCAGAAATAGAATCTTTGCCACAGGCGAGAAAGGGAGCGAACCAGAGTCGAGGATGGCGGATAAAAGATTCTTGAAGTGAACATATGGGGATGGCACAGCATCGACTGTCTACTCCACACCAGCACCGCATGGGAGGACGAGTGGAGTGCCACGCTGCAAAAACAGGAAGTCAAGAAAGACTCCAGATCTTGTTTTAAAATGATATAATGTAATTTTTTTTCCCTTGCTGGTTGTTGGATTGTGCACAGCCCAGGGAAAAAAAAAAAAAAAAAAAAGTTGAATCTATCCCTAGAGCCACTGGTGGATCCAAAAATTCTAGAACACAATTTTCCAACATTGCACAATGGGGCATTTTTCAATATTAAAGTCATTTTCTTGAAAAGTCACACAAAAGCTTCTGGCTTATTTCTTAGGCTTATTTATCCCATGATAGACCATTAGCAGCTGCAATTTTGTCCTGATCTGGATAAGGATTCTGATTACAGAATTGCTATACACAATAAACGAGGTAGAAACATGCAACAACAATAATGTGTAGCTGAGATGTTGCTGATTCAGTAGCATGCAAGCAGTTTTAACAGATTCTGAAAAATATTGTGTTTATTATAGATGTTTCTTTCTCTTTTGGCCAATTAGAACCAGGCCAATTGTTCAGCCTTGGCAGAGATACGAGCTCTAATGAGTGCCATTCTAGTTGGTGTCGATTTGCCTTATTCGGTCTGTTTTTCAGCTCGTGTTGACTAGAACCTTGTCTGAATGTACAGTTTATAGATGTTATGCTCAAACATGACGGTTCTGCTTATTTCAAGGTTCAAACCAATCTTTAGAAAAGTCATCTTGACTGTTATGAAGTCCTGAAAGTCTTACTATATTCTTAAAAAATTAAAAAAAAAAAAAAAAAAAAAATTCTGACCGTAAAGTTTCCAATACAATCAGCCTGTTTTGGGGATTTTCTAGAAATGAGTATCTTGAAAAAATGGAGCATAAGACAGACTGATGCACCAGAATCAACAGAAATGATTGATTTTAGAAATTTCTTCCACAGGTGATTGTCACGTGATCCATTTTTGACTGACATGATCCATTTTAATTGAATCCTTCATTTATTCTGTTGTTGGCAGGTTTGACACAAAGTTTTGCAAGCAGAATTTAGATGAGCTGAAAAGACAAATGATCTAGATTCAAATATCTTTAACTTGATTTTCTAAAGTTATGCAGCTTTTCAGTGCCAGATACTGATTTGTTGTTGTAAGAACTAACACAACTTTCAAGAATTTGTTTCCTTGATACTCGAATATTTTGCTAGATTACCAAATGTTTTGCTTGTTTGTAGGTGGGGATTTTTGAAGACCTGTAAGACAGATTTTTGTAACATAAAAAGTAGGTTTGTCCACATATTTATCAGCACATAATAAAGTAAATCTGCAAACAGAAGGGCTTGTATAATATGCACGACTTACACTTCAGCTGTATTGAATTTGCCATGAATAAAAGATACCCAAACATACAGTATATGCAAAAAATTCATATGTTACATAGTTTATGATTCAGGAGCTCTGCACACTGTCACTGAATTTATTCAGGATACAGTCAGTGCCTTGCTCATGTGCACATGGAACCGCATGAGCTCAAAAACATAATTTCCACCTGACTTCAAATCTTCAAGTGAGCTCCAAAATGTGGCTTTTTTTGTCTGTTTTGTGCATCTTTAAACTTCAAGAGGGTCTGAGACGTCTGTTTAACGAGATCTATCAGGCAAAAGGGACGTGCAGGTGAGAACCAAAAGCACAGAGGTTTGAATGTGCAGGGTGAACAGCGGATAAACAGAGGCGGCCATTTAAAGAGCCGCGCGTCCTGCAGGAGCAGGCGGTGAATGGGGAGATTCAGAGAGCGCTTCAGAGGGCCTCGCCGGCGCACCAGCCGCTGCCTCCAAACCCGCTGTGTTTTTGTATGCAGATTCCCCTTGTCAGAATTCATTTATTCAGAAGGAGTTATCTGAAAGAGCGGGTTACGAGACCAAAATAGACGCATTCACATTCGTCTCCAAAAACATCGGGAATGCTAATGCCATGAGAACCTACCGTTTATGCGCACGTGTTTGCGTAAGAATCCGATCCAGCGCTGCTTTGGCTTGCTGGCAGAGAGGAGCGGTTCACACAGACAGGAGAGCACTAATACAGCTTACAGGGTTCAATAGTCTAAATATGCTCTTGGGGAAACGCTTTATATTGCCAGAAACATTTACTATTTGCACTCACACTATGCAGCATTTTGATTTTCTTGGAAAAGTCCAAAAATCTATATATCTTTTAAGGGTTATTAGATCACTCTATTCATACCCAATGTTCATACTATTGCACGTTTGTTTATCTAAATAGATGTCCATGGTGATGATGACAAAATTACCTTCCCCAAAATAAGAAACGATGAATCTCCAGCTAGATCCATGGTGTTTCAATCTTCAGCATCGCTCTTTCTCGTGCTCCTTCTGTCCGTCTCCCTCTGTCTTTCTTTCTCCCTCTCCCTCTCTTTCTCTTTCTCTGCACAGGTGGTGGGAGCTTCCTGGTAGAGTCTTTCTCATTTCTTTTTGTTCCCCTCCAGTTGCTCTGATCGTGAGCTGTTGATGATGATGACAGTGCTAGCTGTCCATTGATTCGCTGTGGCCCCTCATTGGGAGTTCACAGCAGACGACACTCTTCCTTTGGCTTTAATTAGAGCTGGCCCTATCTTCTCCTCTTTCCTGCCCTGGATGTGGTTCCACACATGAGCACAGAAAGCTTCTACACAGACAATACACCCTGCTAGGAAATAGCCATCTGTAGATCAGACAACGTTCGCCTGCTGCAGTTTAGCCTTGACCTGCTTTGTCAAAAAATGTCTTTCCTTGTATTATAAATAAAGATAATTCTGAGAGCACATGCACACCATTGTATCCTAGCGCACATGATGTAGGCCTACTGATGCACATATGCACCATGCCTGTTATTCTGATCCGCAGGAGTCTAATCACGAGAACATAGCCATCAGACTGTTTTTGTTCCTCCTGATATCACACACAAGGCAGTTTCCTTGCTTGTGCTCTGCCAGCTAACTAGGAGAGACAGGGACCTCAGCTCACCATCTGTCTCCATACAAACCACTCCAAACCTGGGTGGGAGTGAGGGGTAGGGGTCGAGGGATAGTGGACACAGTGAGTCCACGGTCTGCACTATAGCGGCTAAGGATTGGTGCTATTATCTTGGTGGTCATGGGTCCTTGCACATATTTCATGGTAGCTCTCAGTCTGTCTTCTCACAGTGATTAGCAGGCCTTAAGGAGGTGATGAAAACGTGGTTTTAAAAGCCTCTGGTTAGTTGTGTTGTGCATTATTGTGTGTGCGCTTCTAAATTTTAAAGGATCAGCAGTTTCTTTTTCAGAAAAATATGACAAATGGGAAAAAAATAATCAGATTTTTGTTCTGAAAGCTCACCTCCTCATGTTGGTCATTTCAGTATCCAGACTGGAATGACCAATGTGAGGAGGTGATCTTTATTAATGAATTAATCATTGTCATATTTTAAGGGGTCCAGGTACCTATTGCTAAAGAACTAATACCAATACCGAAGAACAGAGCAGATTAATGCTGACAGGTCAAGATCTGCCTTACCTCCATTTTCACAAATCCTTAAATTCCCTGACCCAAATATGAAATTCATTCTCACCTGCTATCTGCTATTATATAAATCAATTCTATACCCAACCTAACCCTTTAATGTTAGACCCGCTACCACACCATACCTGACTTAGCTTTGTACCAGTGACGGAACTGTTCCCTTTTCCACAGAAAAAGAACCCTGGGAATGAGTACCTGACCCAGTGCTGCACCTTACCACCTTCAACTACAGGAACCAGAATCTTTAAAATGTCCTGAGGGTGTTGACTTGATGACTCTAGTCCATGGATATGCAAATACAACACAGAAAACACACACACACTCACAAACAAGCATACGTACAGGTTGGACAAATGCTAAAACACACATGCTTGACTGCATGCCCACAGACAAGCACATAATCAATGCAGTCTTATAGGGGGGCTGACCAGTGGGGGAGCAATGACCTGCCAGGTGACCCATGTATGCCTCCACTAGTGCCAGTGCATGCCTATGAGTGTGTATGTGCACGTGTCTGTTAGCGTGAAAGTCAGCTGTTCATTCATGCAGGGATAGTATGGTTTAGAGGTTATACTGGACACCAGTACATACTGGAGCAGTAACATCTGCACTGAGCTACAAACACTGGCAATGTCCAGTATGCAAACTTATTCCTCACCTGTCCTGTTTACACATGAAGTAACCTTACAGCACCCCCCCCTCCAGTACACCCAGAATACTCTCGGAGCATAACGTTAGCCAATGTTTAGAGTGGAGGACCCCCTAATGGTAGTAGTAGAAAACTGAGTGGAAGTCCTGTCATAAAGCCAATCAAGAGAGTCCACGCTGAGCCTCATAAATCTCCAACTTTGCAGGGTTACAGGGAGGTCTGGGAAGTGAAGATTTCCCACTTATTCTTGTCAGGAAACCCCAGACAACCTCCCTCTGAACTCAGGTCACGTAAGGTTATGGCCTTGGGAGGATCAGCATTGTTGTTCCAGTAGCTATGGCAATCAAGCACGCCACAGACGTGAGACTCTTTGGTGTGGTTTTGAAGAATATGTATGAATGAAAACTTAAAAGAAAAATCCTTAAACAACATACTAAAATGTTGTATATAATAAAAGAAGTATACGTTTAAAAGCATACAGACTTTTTCAAAATAAGAAAATTAAATTTGTTCATCTGTTTATTTGTTCATTTAGACAGGATTCAGTTGAGAACCACATTGTAATCTGCACTTATGTTGATCAAGACATACTTAGAGAGATAAATGCTTGGCCAAAAAAAAAACAAAAAAGTTGTTCTGTGTTGGTATAAAGCATAGTGCACATATTGGTGGTGGTGCACAATTTACATATATGGTGAAATTTATTATATGTTAATTTTCACCGGAAAATAGCATACATGTTTTATTATCTCTTCAAGTGTGCTAGAGATGGTTCTAATTTAGGTAAAAATGAGTTTATGTGTGTGTGTGTGTGTGTCTTCGTATGTGCCTTCATTTGCATTTTTCGCACCGTGTGTGTGTGTGAATGTGTTTATGTTCTGTGGGGTTTTCGCTGCAAAGCGCTTGAAACGGTTTGTGCCAAAGTGCCTGCAGACACCTTAACAGGCATGAGACACATTTCCAGTGGGACACCAACCATCTTTTTCTGTCCCAGCAGAGAGCCATGCTCAGTGCCAGCCTGGTGCCATCAGCACAGGGATACGCTTCCCCACAGAATATTGCCAGCCTTTCACAGTCTCCTGAGGCCATTCCAGACTCCAAGAGGATCAGCAGGCCACCAACAAGTGGTCTTTGCTGGAGCTCTCACGACTGAATCACAAGAAAGTAAATGACAGCAACCAGAAGCCTTTACAAACTTCATCAAAGACCTCTTTCTTTTGTTTTTCTTTTTTTTTTTTTTTTTTNTTTTTTTTTTTTTTTTTTTGGCATTACATGTGCTTTATCATGTATTTGATATAGTACAGTGTTATTTATTTCTTTAAAATATATAACGGAACACAGTAAGGCCAGGTTTATATTTGACGTTAACTCCACACGTCCGCTCACATTTGTTACATGACAGTGTAGGGCCTGAAACATAAGCTGTCCCTGGTCTGCACTGGAACATCTTTTTGCTCAACAGCAGGGATCTAGGGTTAGTGGAGATCCAGGGCTGAGTTCAGATCTCTGATGGAAAATCCAGGCATCCAGTAGCTTTGGCTATCTAAAGCAAATAGCTTTGATAGATAGCCAAAGCTATTTTATATCTACCAAAGCTAGATAGAAATTTTGAGAAATGCTTAAGAAATGTAACAAATCGTTTAACAAATTACGTGAAGTTAAAAATCTTTTTAAACAAAAACCTCTACAAAGAACAGCGGAGCTATATGGTGGTGCGTTATGTCCATTCTGTCCATCAAATTTGGTCCGACCAATCTGTTCACAACACTGTGGTTCCACCTTGGTGATGAATTTGGGTAATTTGNGGTCCGACCAATCTGTTCACAACACTGTGGTTCCACCTTGGTGATGAATTTGGGTAATTTGCAAAAACTCTACAGAAAATTCAAAACACACACTATACACTATTACAAAAATGATTCAGGGCTTTATGGAAAACATCTGGAGCTTAAGCCCCATAAGCCCACCCCCTAGCTCCGCCCCCGCTCAACAGTGTAAACAAAGACAGCAAAAATTGAGGAGTTACACATTTTATACTTATGTTATGAAAGCGAATGGAATTCCACCATGCTCAATCAGCATGTCCTCATAATTATCAGCCATCTTTCTGTTTTCTTCTTTTTTTTCTTTTTTGCTGTTGGTGAACTGCAAATATGACAAAAGATGATGATTTTGCCCCATAACCTTTGCAGGCATTGCTTCTTGTTAACACCTCAAGGATGTGCACAACCAACTGTTTAAACGAACGTCAGATCTGCATGGCAGCCATCTTGCAGAGTTAATGTGAAGTATGAACTTGGTCTATGGGTGCAATTTAAAGAGTGGAAGAAGTCAGCCTCTGTGGCCCCAGATTTAACATTTTTGCTTGCCACCCTCGCTGCTAAAGAAGCAGGATACAGATCGATTTACTAGAAATATTACGACGCATACTCTGATAACTACATGTGCTTTAGAGTTTCTTCTTAGAATCTGGTAAGTTCTGGCTACATAACTTGCCCATTTTCCAAATTTACCACAGCAACTTAAGCAAAAAAAATAAATAAATAAAAGCACACCTGTCACCTCCAGCACTTAAAAACTTTCTCTGAAAAAAAAAATAAAAAAAATCAAAACATCTTTTTATGACTTCTGTTCCACTTCTGGTTCTTGTAACAGCCATGTAGGCCATGCCAAATGTGCCCAGAAATAAGCTGGGCCTCCCCACCGTCTCTGAGATTGCCCACCCAGGTGTCTGGCACACGCCACAGCGAGCAGGAGGCCTTGTGGATTATAGTAATACACACTATCTCATAATGGAAAGCTGCCGTGCACATTTCCCTCTCTCCGCCCTCATTGTCCACACTACCAACTGCACAATCAGGATATGAGACTGTGATTGCAGCCGTTAGCATGTGTGCGTTCGCTGATGTGCACCTTCCCCTCCTTTTCTGGGCTCGCTGCTTGTCTTCTGCAAGGTTAAAAAAAAAATGAGGTAGGTCCTGCATATTTACAGTAACTATGTCATCTATGCTATATGGAATACATTAAAAAAATATTTGCACCAACCATAACCCGTTTAAAAATAAATATAAAAATGAAAGACAGCTTCAACCCTGGTTTGATTAATTCCAGGCAGCAGAGGTCGAGGGTCACAAGGAAACAATGGCATGAACATATACTTAACCTGAAATACTAACACGGTTAAATAAACAGTCAGACCTGCTCTGTTTGGACCCGCCACACACTAGGCAAACTCCGCCACTTTCCCTCTCACCCCGTAATCACCAGGAGCTGTAATTAATGGGGAGGCTGACCTACAGTTCAGGGCAACGGAGAGGAAAGGCAGACAAAGTTGAAAGCCATTAAGAGGAAAGGGAGGTTGTGGGGAAGACAGAAACGAGCATGGACAACTTTGGAGGTTTGCATGGGTAGATAACAAAGGTGCAGGTGGGCCAGGGGGAGCAGAGGTGCACTCTGGCCAGAGTTTAGACCACCAGGTTACCACAGACTGTCTAACAAGCACGTAATTATACCACAAAGGTCATTTACTCTGCTAAGTGGCTTGCCTATCAAACCCTGTCGGTGAGCACACGTTAATCAGGCTTGGCTCTCCAAACAATGGACCATGTGCGCCTTTGAGTGTTGTGGGAGGAGCAAAGGTAACCAGTAGACCACCGCTGATCAACATGGGCGAGATGTTTCCAAAGGACACAAAAGCTCTGAGGGACACATGGGGGACAAAGAACATGAGGAGAGGCCAGAGGCGGACAGACGGACGGGGCAGGGTCCACTAAAGTTGCATACTGGCATGTCTTAAAACCTGTATTTATCCAGGCGGTTCCAGAGGATAAAGGGGGATACAGTGACACTTAGGGACAAACTTAGAGCAGATGCTTTCTCACACAAGGACAAAGAGGATTTTCAGACATTAACAAGCCACAAGTGTCAAATAACGCCTTTATTNTCACACAAGGACAAAGAGGATTTTCAGACATTAACAAGCCACAAGTGTCAAATAACGCCTTTATTAAAATATGATTGCTCTTCACTATTTGTTATTCTTTCTCAGATGGGTCCACAACTTGGTATCTGTGCCCGTAGTAAATGGCTCACACTGCCCTGACCTTTGCTCCTCTGTAGTTTATTATACAAGATGGCTGCTATCATGCATGATATATGCGTGCATCGCTAACAAGCCAATCAGTCCTGCCAGCACAAGCACTGGAAGCACAGAGAGCCGTTAAAGGTCTGGCCCCAGCTACAAAAACAAAACCTATCCACCTGAGACCACAGAGGGACAGGATGCAGGCTACTTATAGCAACCCAAAACCAACCAACAAGAATAGCAGGAAAAACAACTCGGTACGAGAGCTGCGCTGGGCCTTTTGAAGTGCGCCACCTCTAAACTATTCCAATACAACAGCCCAGCATCTTTGAAGGCAGGTTATCCTCCACCGCCATGTGTCCTGTTGTGAACGAATTGTTTCCTCTTTCACTTTGTCTCTATTTTCCTGTAGAAACTGACACTGTTTTATTGTTCTCCAGGGCGAAACCGTTGTGTAGCAAAGCACGGGGGGCACGGCCACTTGCTGTTCTGCTGCTGGAGGAGGATGGTGGCTGATAGATGGACAGTAGGGTGGTTACAGGTGATGCTAGGGTAGTTATCCCACAAAATCTGCAGAAGGATGACCCCCCGCTTATCGCTACCATTTCCTCTATCCTCAAGGTTGTGACCTTACGCTGCCCTCTTCGCTAAGAATGGACCATTAGGGTAATTAATCAGTCAGTAGTCAGTGATGTCATTGCACAAACATGACACAAGAATAGGAGGGACAGTGACACATGTTGTTGTTTTTGGTGTGAGGCTGATGGTTTTGCTCATAAATACAGCAGATTTGTGGCATGTCAAGGTCAAGAGAATATGCACCTGCCTGTCTATGTAGGGGGGCGGGTAAAACAGGGCGACGAGTTCACACACAGCATGACCTAAAATGTGATAAACTAACTAAAGGACTTGTTTTATTACACTTGCTATTGCAGTTAATTTTCATTTCTGCCACCAGTAGCATTTTAGTGCTGTATTATCTGTGTTATCTTAGCTCGATGTGAAGCATTGTGCTTCTGTCTGACTCCCTTTGAGGACATGTTGCTTTAACATTCAGTATCAAGGAGCCTATTTGCACTTACAAATCATTCCTTTAGGTATTCGTGTTACTCTGGAGGCTCTGGCAAATAATGTCATATCTCAGCCAATCATCTCACCATTTGTGAATCACAAATGTACATCATTGGGTGTGATATAGAAACTGATTTATTTTTCAGCAATAACACTAACACTATGATGCCCACTATAATTCTGATAAATCAATAAAAAATTCAGTTGGGTATCTTGCTCCAAATTCTAACCATCATTGTTTTATTTATCTTATCTGTTTTCCCATCAAATTATCAAAGTTGGTATTTTCTTTTTCTTGTACTTTTGATTTTATTGATCCTACATGGCAAGTCTGAAGATGCTAGGGATCGCTAACCCTTTGCTTTGTTATTGGCTGATAGGTGTAGTTGTTGTCATGCCTGCGGCCAGATGCCAATTTGCCAGGAAGGAATTATTAGAGACATTGAAAAAGAAAAATGAAAATAAATAAATACATAAATCATCGAGCCACACTTTCCACCAGCCCACATAACCTCTATGGACAAAAAAAAAAAAACAAAAAACAAAAAAAAACACCTTTAAATTTTAAGCATGGATTACAGATGCAACACTTTGCACTTTGCTCAGCCCAAGAAGCAGAGTGCTGATGCCAAACCAAGAGACACCATATATTTGGACATAGCTAACCATTAGCTAAATATGTTAGCTGCTAATGTAACATTTAAATTATAAAAATAGAGCATGTACCACTTTACAAGCTCTGGTAGCTCTGTCTAACTGCTGATATTTCACCATGCAATCATCTTTTGGCCCAGATCATGGCCCGATTTTACTTATGTTATTCCTCAACACTTCTTTTAAGCCTCTCTTTCTTTTTTGGGGGGCTTCAATTTATGTCACCCTAGCTCTTCCCTCATTGGCTGCATGTTGGAACAAGTAGATGGGTTCATGTTGAATTTGGTTGAACTTTGGTGGGGCACATCACTCACAGCAGCGCTGCCACAGGTTGAGAGGCACCTCCCTGCTCCATAGAAAAGAATGAGAACCCCAGCATGGCAGAAATTTACCACTGGCCACGTGTAGGCAGCCTAACTTCTGTTCTCTGCACTGTGTTTTTAATTGACTTGAATATAACCAAATGAGTGTTTTGCATCTTTGGAGGACCATCACTCGTTTGCTGTTTCACCTGGCCCCTCTCTCACTCTCTCTTCATCGTTTCCCTAAACTCTATGATCCTTTCACATTTACAGTATTGTCCACTACAGGCAGGGCGAAGATTTGGTATTTCCTGTGAGAAGTGGACTAACGTGCAGATCAGCACTGATTCCAGGCACCGGATCAAAGTGTGGCCTGATTGTTCACTAGGGCTAAAAATACTGTATGTGATTCAGGGTAAAGGCTAATGTTTCTCTACAGCGTTTACATTCAGCACAAACACTGATTGGTCTTTGATTAGGTTTTCATACCCTGACTGTGAGGTCACAGCCACTCATACATTAATAATGTGACTCATGGCTGTTATTCAAGTTGCCAGATACATTTCATTGACTTTCATGTCACTACTTGTTGACAGCAAATTGTAATTCATGTAAATTAAGAGACAAACTAATGCAGTATTCCTTGCTGTAATGACAACAGATGAGTGTAATGGATTGTTAGTTCACTTCATAATGACACTAGATATCCAGGGACGTGTAGATAGGCACATTAGAAGTCAAAGACTGTTCCAGAATAATAGGAAGGCTCAGAGATAATGTACTCTTACAAGGGGGCCTCGACATTAGCAGCAGCTCAGCAGGACTCGCCCTGCACACGTGTGCCAATGACGCATTAAATCCCTCAATGACAAAAGATACAAGAAAGGTAAATCAGCAGGCATATTGTTCTGCCACATCTTACATTAGGCACCATACTGTACACTCCTGTAACACAGAGGGACAGTGAGGTGAGGCACTGCAAGAGTTTGTACAGAGCAGGACAGATGGACAAAGACATAAATAATATCTCCACCAAGGCTGGACAAAATTATCTTGTTCATTTTTTTTTTTTTTTAATTGATTCCACAATTCAGTGGGGAAATTCAACCTCCACATAGAACTGACCAGGACTAGCACAGGGCTTCAAACCCCAGGACTTACTTGCTGTTAGGGAACACTGCACTAATAAGCTGAAAAAGAGAAAAAATGCTTTATGATAACACTTAATTGCTTAATTTGTCATTAAAATAGTAATTTTAAAAATGTAGCTGGATGTGGATGAAAATTCACATATTCTATCATGCATATATATATGTGTGTGTGTGTGTGTGTGTGTGTGTGTGTGTGTGTGTGTGTGTATATGTATATATGTACACATTTGCTCAGGGAAGGGAGGGAGGTTATGGAATGGTGAAACAGGGAGGGTATGAAACGTTAAGGATTTGGACTTGGAATATAAGTAAGTGATTTGATGGTTAGTTTATTTCCTTTTTAATTTTATTGAGGCTTTTTTTTGCTGCTGTTGTCCCGCTTATCCTATTCAGGCGCTGGAGCCTATCCCAGAGGTTATTGAGCAGAAGGCAGGGTACACCCTATACAGGTCGCCAGCCTATCACAGAGCTCACACACACACACACACACACACACACACACACACACACACACACAGATATGGTCAATTTAGAGTTTCCAATTTACCTAACCTGCATGTCTTTGGAAGTGAAAGGAAACCGGAGCACCAGGAGAAAACCCATGCAGCCATGAGGAGAACATGCAAACTCCACCCAGAAAAGACCTACTCAGATTCAAACCCAGGACCTTCTTGCTGTGAGGCAACAATGCAAACCACTAAGCCACCATGGTGCTGTTGTTTTCTGTAGTACATATTCCAACTCCTCTCATCCATGTTCTTAATAAAAGAATAAATAATTAAAAATTCGGCCACAAAAAAAAAGTTTGGCTCTTGACTGGCAGTGGCCAAATTAAGTTTGCTGCTGCAGTTTTATTGTACAGTGTAATTTGTGTCTCTGTGCATGTGACAATAAAACTAGGACTGAAAAAACATAACTAATTGATCCACAGTCCTTATTAAGAAATACTTCAGAGAGAAGAAAGCAGCTTCCAAGAGTCAAATATCTTTAATCACCTCACACTGTGATAAAAGAAAAATTCTAGCAGTAGATGACAACACAAATGAGAAAAAAGAATGAAAGTACGCTTGACATTAACTCCTGCTAAATGAGCACAGTAGGCTAGCATCCAAAGTATTTAGCACCACTCTTCCTGTCTTTTGATGGTGTTTGTCAATTCACAGCATCTACTGCAGTATTTAGTGTCTTCAACCTCTATCTTCCGTAATGACATGAATGCAGGGTGAGCGTAATAGTGGCCTTTTCCTTCATTAGATGTTAATTTATTCATTACATGTTAACTCCAAGAGACCTTGGGAGGAGACGCCAGGTGACTCTTCTTCATTTGGTCCCCACTGCTCTCCACTGGGCCCAGGAATACCACAGTAATGCCACACAGTTGGGGAAGAGCACAGCAAATTATTCTGCTCCATAGAGAGGGACACTTCGTGGTAAACACACGGTGGGATACTCGTGCTGTCATAATTAAATCTTCAAATCCATAAAAGCAGGGTGCTTCCACTTTAGTAAAAACAAGTGTGCTGTGGTAAACACAATCACATTTCCTTCTTCCTAGTGATTACTGAATTCCAAAAAAAAAAAAAAAAAANAAAAAAAAAAAAAAAAAAAGAAGTAAATTTCTTTGTGAAAGTTTATCCTAGTGTTTTAGATAAGAAGAGGTCATTTGCATAAACACATAACTCCATTTCGAAAAAAAAAAAATATTGTAAAACCAAGAATAATAATAAAACAAAGAAAATGAAAGGAATACCATTTTTATTGTACCAGTAATGTCAATTAATCTGATCTGGGCTTAAACTTAAAAACAGTTTGAGCGATATTATTTGTAATATGACTTTACAAATGTATAAAAAAAAGAGTTCATCTGTTTTTGCAGATGTGCTCTTCATAAGTAACTAAAGCCTCCTGCAAACTGTGCAGTAACTGCAATTCCATAAAGTCATTGCAATTTCATTGTCAATTTCTGACAGTCACCATGTCACCATTTTGTCAGACTGTCTTTGGTTGCAAAAGCACTAAGCTGGCCATCAGGGGATGTATCACACTGCAATCTAGGGTCAAAGAGTTCATCACAATTCTCACAATTGTCTGCAACAGCCCAAAATCACAGTCTGTAGGACTATGATTTTATTATGTGATTTGTGACTGTGATTTTTATTATGACAAAAACATAATGTAGAAATATTGACTGTTTTTTTTAAGGGTAACAGTGAACGATAGAGTAAGGGGAAAAAAGGGGGNAGGGAGTCAAGAGTGGAAAGGGCAGGGGAGCTTTGTGACTTCCTCATATTAGAGTGAAAGAGCTCTCAATCTTCGACCAAGCCACATCAGAGAGAAAGACGCCACAGAGCATCAATCCTGGCTTCTCTCAGCAGCCCCATCAATGGGAGAAAATCCCCAGTGAACAGGCAGCCTGGCTAATCCACAGCTAAATGACACCTCTAGACACTAATGCCCAGACTGACCACAGAAGCAGTCCTCAGCGACTCCTCCACACATGTACCCACTGATGCCTTTTCAGCTGGGGGAACTTAAAAGGGCCGGGGCCGTCTCTGTCTCTCTGTGTGCCACCTGCTTAGCATCCCTGCGCTGCAAGCTGCTATAGAGAGACATCTCAGGCAGAGGAGAAAGGCCCATTGTGTCCAGACGCCTTTGAGGGCATTGTTCCGCTTCACTGAGGCCAGGCCGACATCTGCACCATTCACACTGAAGGAAGTTGTAATCACTCCCCAGCTCTTAGCTCTGTGGCTCCAACTTCATACCAAGAGGGCTTATGAAGTTGGGGTTGGGATAAACAACAAGGCAAATGGGGGGCTCTGATCCCCACCCACCCTTCCAACCCCCAACTCACCCACATCCATACACTCCCTACAATACAAAGCCAGCAACTGAATTACAGAGTTACCTCTCCATCAAAGACAATGAAAACATATTAAAAGCTCACCTGAACAGCTCTCACGCTCTCTTTCCATCGCTCATAGTGAAAATTTTAAAAAAGAACAACTGAAAACTGGTAATATTTCAGTGGTCAACTTCAGATTTTTTTTTTTTTTATGTTGTTTTCATTTACATATAATTACACTTTAATGGAAGTCTGACTGGTGTGGGGCCATGAGGGCTGTTGAGGAGACCCCCTATGATACAGGATGACAGGCTGCAGTGCTAGCTCCATCTCCAGCTAATTAAACGAATCAATTAAGAGACTATTGTTGTAACTGTGTAACTGATGTTCTGGAGTGGCAAAAATGGTCCCTTGGGGAGGCCTTCCAACCATATTAAAACCTCTGTCCTCTACATCTCCATTTGATACCAATATAGACACTTATTTGCACCTTGCTGTCATGTCATTGGAGGCGGGCACATTATGGAAATGGAAATGGAGGGGTTGAGAGGAGCAGGGCTGAGCTCAGTGTGAAACGGTGGGGTTCACTTCCCATCACCCTCCAAGGAGAACTCGCTTCAGCAAACTCCAAAGTCCCCTCAAAGTTCCCTAATAGCAGAGCTTAAGCCAGCACACCCAGCTGTGTGCATCCAGTCACTAGGTAAGGGTCGTGCAATTAGCATACTCCTCCCTGCCAGGCGAGTCGTGTTGATGCAGATAAATTATCATATTAGATTTACCCTCCTCAGTTCAACTGATTGGCTCCCAAATTGTTTTAGATGGCCGTCATTAATCCTTAGCATAGGCTAAGTGCTTTGGCTTCAGATCTGATTGCATAGAGGCGCCCAGGGTCAAATTAACAGAATACTAATGCCTGAACTCTATCTCATTTGCAGTGTCAGGATGCTTCATCTATTATAGGAAACACAGAAGAGTCAATTGCCATTTACCTAATGCAAGATTTAGAAACTCTCAAGATGATAATTGAGGTCTAAGGTAAAAGCAGAGAATATGATAGTGAACGAGCTACTGTATAATGATAGTTTGTTCATATGAAAAGCTATCAGTGCAAATGGAAATTATCAAAGATACGTAAGCCTGTAATTTCAAAGATAGCCAGTAAATGTGATTGCTAAGTAATGCTTCAAATGCCACAACTCTTTCCTATACAGTATAGTCTTAGCAAAAAGTCAGGAGCTAAATGCTAACAAAACAGTATGACTCCTTAGATAAATTAAATTCATTTTATGCCTCTTCTTAGATGCTTACAGAATAGCCTCCTAGCTGCTCTGAATACTGTGCATCTGTGGCCAGCAAGACTGACTGATTTATGAATAGAGCAAATCTGAAGACTTGAATGAGACTTCAGTGGATCCATGTCAGTTCTTTGTCTTTGTAAGATGACCCTGTTTGTTTAAGGCCCACAGATCTGGCACCACATGAGTGGAATGGGCTGCCTTGGCGCCTGGGCTGTCCTGGCTTCTGTGGCCAAAGTCAGCACTGGCATGTCGCTGGGATCTTCAGATGGAGATCAAGACATTACCCTCGCTTCACACACACAACACACACACACACACACAGAATAGATGCACACTCATACATCAAAATGTACCAATATAATCCAAAACAACATAGAATGACAAACTTACTGTCACATACACATACACACGATAGTTTAAAGAGCCAAATCACTGTGCTTACTGGTGTCACAGTTATACTAAAGCAATAAACCACAAAAAAAATCCAAGCAGAGCAATCTGAGCTGGGGCATCAGATTCCTGACCAAGCAGTAGAACGCTGGAGCCCCGGACCCTCCAGCACGGTGCAGACATCATATAACTTTAATATCGGTCCTTAGATCCTCAGATCCCATTCAAGGCTGTCTGCAGCTAAACTGTAAAGGTACAATCCATCTGATACTGTGGGAATGCCCTTTAGACAATAATAAAGACATATAGTACATAGGTGAACAAACATGCACACACAAAATGCACACAAAAGTTGTTTTGAGTGTACTTGAATGAATTTTCCTTCATTAATGTGTTGCTGGGAACAAGCAACACAAGCAAAATAAATATATATAAATATGTATATACATATAACTTTCTAAAATGCAACTTTAGAATGAGAAAGAATGAATAGCAGTGAACACATGAATGATATAGATGATATTTGCATTAGCTTTTTAAATTGATTATAAAGCCTTACACCCCCACACAGGTGTTTTCACTTATTGTGGCTGATTAAACCTGATTTTACATTGAAGTTGGGCAGAGCTGTTGCTAACAAGTGCAATAAGTAAAACATGAGAGATAGAGAGAAGTCAATCAAGCTCTGTTCCCAAAAGTTGTAATCAGCCGAAATAAGTGAAAACACCTGTGTGGCCATGAATGTGCAGGACCTTTAGCATTTTAATTTTATTGACTAAATGGCTAAAGTTAAACAAATAATAATACCACTTCTTGTCAACTTTAAGTGTCACACCAGCCTATTTAATGAGTCATATAAGTGTGCCAATATAGACAAATGCAAGAGATGTCAGAAAACCAACCAACCAACCAAATTAAACTGCCAGACTCACAGTGAAACTACAAATCACAAACACATGATAGTATTGGCTGCAGTTTCAGGTACATCTGTCATGGGGAAAATAGAGTTTTATATTACTATCTGCAAAAACTGCAGTTGGTTGAAATACTGTAGCCAACATGAGTGGATAAAGAACAGTGTGTACATCTGCAGAGATTAAAACTTCATTAATAGAATCAAAAATCAAAAGATTTGACAGAACTCTTCGCTGATTATTGTTATGAAAAATCACAGCTGCAACGGCAACTGATAACCAAAGAAAAAACTGGAAGTTTAAGGAACACGTAGTGTTAAGCAGTATAAGCAAAACTCTGCAAAAGAAAATGTTAAAACTGCATTTATTGATTTTTGGCCACTAAATAGCAGAAGTTCAATCCAAGGTACATGACATACAGTCCTGACATATTATCTCCTTGTAATATTACTTACATAATGGCAAATTGTCTGCTTGGAGACAGGAGAAACATTTACAACCAATTTTTCTTGATTCTGTCCATCTGATGAATGTAAATCCAGTATTCATTCTCCTTTCAGCTCTTTTCTGGTCTCCACCAACTCCTGAGACTAATTTTTAAGAAAACAGCTACCTTCCACTGCTAAAAATGGGATGCATGTTAAAGGCTCAGATTCAGCTATACTATAACTTTGTTTTATGGAACCAGAAATGTTATGTTATGTTTATGTGAAAATTGTGTCTTGTAACCCCATGTGTGGTGGGCCCTAGACAAGACACAGAAATAAAGATTCATTCATTCATTCATAAACAGAAAACTTTGCAGTCAAAAAAAAACAAAAAGTGAGCACCAAAGAGGCTAAAAGCTCCATAGAGCTATAGAGTTGAGTGATAGTTATCTGTGAAATCTTCACTAGCAACCCTTTCACATAACATATAGTCATTTGATTTAATGTTAACATCAAAAATATTGCTTAAGACAAGTTTTGCTCACTTTGTCCAGTATTTTTAATATTTGTTGTCCTTGATCAGACCCCCCTCAGAGCTCAGGACATTTATTCCCAGCTGTGTTGCTGAGATCTGGAACACTATTCATTGTCCTTCAGCTGGCAGTGTATGTGTGTTTAGGTGTGTAGATGAGGCCAGGCCTGTGTTTCTCGTTTCGCATCCCAAGCCTCTCTCCCCGCCTCCCTCATACCTGTCATCTGGCAAGGCTAACCCCTGGTAACTCCCCGCCAAACGCACACATGTACACACTCACATATACACCCATTGCATAGCCCTGCTAAATGCCCGCCCTTCCAGCCCCCGCACACGCCAGCCGGTGTCAGAGAATGAGCTGAACCATCTCCGCCCCGAGAATAACCCCATGACAGACAGCCCTAGTGGCCTCCCCTTGTCAACGCAGCCTGCCTAGAAAGCTGACAGCCAGGGCAGAGGGTGGACAGGCTACTGTAGGAAGGAGTTTACACTGGGCTGGGCCTGGAGGGGATGGGCCTTGGGACAGAAAAGGGAATGGTAATATCAACAAGGATAGGAGATGGGATATAGACTAGTTTTGGGATTTGGATAGGGATAAGTCAGGAGCTGTTTCAGAGTTTGGGATGAGGGAAATAATGAAGTTTGTGGAGACATTCATCAGAGCTGATCTACAGGACCAGAGAAGGGGATAGGCCAGTTGTAAGGCTAGGGCTAAAGACCAGAGCAGGGTTAAGGGTGGGAATAGGGTTTGAAGGTGAGGACTTGTGTTTCAAATGGTTAAAGCCATTATGCAGGATAGAATAAACAATAAAACAGCACCAATACATCAGTATGAAGAGATGGGACAGATAATCATTGCAGAGGTCGGCTACTGTCAAGGTTACTGCAGCATACTGTGTGCTTTGCTGGCAGAGTTGAGTAGTCAGTCCCTCCAGGACAAGGATTGAATGGTTTAGTTTGGCCAACAGCCATTATTCTGTCCACTCTACAACAATTCAGACAAGAGACAAACAACTCTAACTTCTTCTCTAAAAGCCCTTATTAAAAACTCTTACTCAACCTTTCAAAGCAGAATTCCATGTGGTATAATGTTTTTGATGTGAAGTTCCATAGATATGTGGTGTCCCATTTGTAGGCTACTTAATAATTTAGCTCAGAGTCAGAAGATTGAGAAAAGACAAAGAACAATATGATGCATTTATTTTGAAAGTGGGACATGACATGTAAAAAAAGCAGAAATAAAGAACAGTGAATGAACCTTCCCAAGGCTCTGTGGTATCTGGATGATGATGACTCCATTTCTGGCTCCCAGTCTTTGAACGAAGCACATGCACACACACAGTAATATGATTATTGTGATGAATGATTTCCAAATGTAGGCATCCATACACATGCATAGATGGAATAACCATAAAAATGTAACCATAGCAAAGTATCTACTTGCTTCCCGATCTTTCTTACTGCAGATTTTTTTTTAAAAAAAGCACAAACAAGGAATAGCATTGTCTCTGTTGCATTTAGTGTGTGTACCAGCATTCAAAATCTAAATTAATGCAACCATCGTTAATGTGATTAGTAACACCTGTGTTTGTCAACTCAAAGTGTCCCCTGTAAGAGAGTTCTAAAGCTGCCTTCAGGTGCTCCTTGTAAGCTCCCATTTCCCAGCTCAGAAGTCATAATTACCACGTGACACATTCAAGTGCTCTTGATTGGAATAAAAGAAGTGAAAGAAAGTTTTTCTATCCTTCAGAAACAAGACAAAGAGGATAGCATACACATTATGTAATTTCTGTATAAATTGTTATCCATATTGATGCTGTAATTTGCTTTTTTCACCACCAGACTTCTTAGCATAGAATCTGTTGTATGTGTATGTGCCATTAGCAAGCTGCATGTGTCCATCTGAATATATGTAATGAACAGCATTATTAACTTTTTAAAGGACAGTACTGGTGATTTTGCATGTTTAAGCACAATAAAGACTACCCATATACAGGTTACATTACTTACAACCATTTAGCAAAACATAAAACCATATTTTAGTTTTCCTGTTATTTTGCCAAATCCCCTAATCTTTCAAAATCAANAACATAAAACCATATTTTAGTTTTCCTGTTATTTTGCCAAATCCCCTAATCTTTCAAAATCAAATGTCCAGGTGATACATACCCACCATAGAATTCAATATTTTGTCTGTTGAGATGTACATCTGAATGTAGAAGGGTCAGTCACTTTTAATTTCTCGGTAAAAGCCGTCTTCTAATGGGACTACATTCCCTGGTGGAGATGTACATTTTTTCCATGTTGGACTAGCTAAATAAAGTTACCTCAACAAAAAATGTAATAGATGGTTTGTTTGCTGTGATAGATAACTTGTCTGCAGTATACTTGAAGTCTGTACAAGTTGATTTTCATAGCACTGGAATGAACTGAAGCCAATGGCAGTCTAGAAGGTAAGAAAAACAATTCTAATATTTGCATGTTTTGGAAAGTGGTTGCCAGTAAAGTAACATGTATGAGGGTTGTATCACACATACAAAACCACCGGTATGGTCCTTTAACAACATGCCAATAAAACTTCAATACACAGCAACTCAGGTATCATAGGAAAGTTCCACTAATAATTATGACTTCTTTTGGCCGTTCATATGTAGCAACTCGTAAATGTGATATTTCCAACGGCACATAAAGGCAGCATGTATGAAACACAAAAATCACTGGCTGGATGGAAGTAAGCAGCATACAAAGTTATCCTGCTATATATATTTCTTTTTCAGATAAGCTTCCTAATGAGTGAGTTGCATAGCAACAATGATGACCTGCATGCCCTTTGAGCTTTCTGTTTCTAGCAAAGCTAACAGTTGAGTTTTGCATTTAAGAATAAGAGAAATAAAGCATCATATCTGATCTGAAGGACAGGCATTAATTACAGGGTATGTTTGTGGTTTCTAAGAATTGTCTGAAAATGTCAGTGCTCGCTGTATGAGGAGGAGGAACTGTCAGACATCACAGGAAAAAAGGCGAAGAAGGAGCAGCTCAAGGCTCGACACTGCAGGGCTTCAAATACAACTGAACTATCAGAGAGAAAATCAATTATTGCGAGCAGTGACATGAGTTTTGATTGTAGAATATGGATATGCACGTTCTTTCTAAGCTGACTGCAAAGCCACAACCCAGGAAACATAAAGACGGGTGGGGGAGAGATGTGATTCCATGCTTATATAAGGCTAACACACCTACACACTTGTGAAACACACACACACTCACACCAACTGTGTGAATAAAAGGAACTATCACGTGATAGATTCCCAGCAGAATGTGCAGTACATGCGGAGATCTTAGATCTTTGTTTCTTTGCTGTATGTCTTGGAAAGGGTGCACATTCACAAATACTAGCTGCCGTCTAAATCAAGAGTCAGGATCAGGCGAATTTCCTCAATTTGACACTTCTCAACGTTCAAGATGAAAAAGACAGTTCTTCGTGGAAAAATCAAGTTATGTATCAGAACTTATTCCGGTGGGGTTGATTTGAAGCTTCCCTTCATATCCGTAGTGCCTTAGGGCCAAGTGAGCTTTCAAAGAAATCAGTCTGATAGCAGCAATAAGCCATCAGTGAAGTCTTCTCGCCTTCACAGATAGATAGATAGATAGATAGATAGATAGATAGATAGATAGATAGATAGATAGATAGATAGATCACTTATAAAGGACACTCTCAGGTGAGAGGAGCAGAAGGTTTGAGCGAGCAGGGCAGAGCAAAGAGCAGTGGGACTACACAGCTTAAGCCAAATACATATTTATGAGAAGCATCCACCCACAAGCCTGACTTTTCAAACCTAGCCAAGCTCAGGCAGGCATGCAGGCAGACAAGCTGGACCAGAACAGGCTGATTGGGTAAGAATTGGCAGGGCTTTGGGTTTCAGCTCAAATTTGTTTACTTACTTATGTATTTTTTTTTTTTTTTTTTTTTTGCTGCTCTGTCTGGAAGAAAAGGAAGAAAAATGAAAGCAGCCTTATGTGTTACAGCAAGTTCAGGGTACACAATTTTAGCTCTGATTTTCCAGCCCCAGACCAACCTTCTTATCTTGGAAGTATCTGAGATGCTACAACATTTTCAAGACTGTTTGAAATTATCAGCGCAAAATTTGAGATGCTCTTTCAGTTTGAGCAGATGTACAATATGTCAGTAGAAGAGCAATAGTCAACAAAAGTGGGAAAGGAAGCAATAAAAATCAACAACATCATGGCTACCATTTGCTTACAGTGTGCACATGCCTACTTGTTTGGGTCCATATCAAAAAAAAAAAAAAAAAAANAAAAAAAAAAAAAAAAAAAATCACAGTAACTTGTTAGGTTTTCAATTCTCACTTGAGGTTTCACAAGAATTAATTTCAGATGTTAGCCATCTCCTCCCAGGTGAGAGAACTTTTAATCTGTGCATCTTCTCTGCAACTACATGGGAGATTGCTGTGTAATTTGAGGTTCAGTGATTTGTTTTAAAGTCACGTAGTCTGATATTGGCCTTAGGTAAGAGGTCAAGGAGAGGAGGATGAAAGATGAATTGGTGAAAATTCTCTGAAAACTTTCCCGAGCGGCACATTTTCTTACCTTCAGCCTTGTTCAACCTGTTCAACCTTTGAATGCTTTCACTGTTAAGAATCTTCCCCTTCTGGTTAACATTCCTCTTCCCTGTGCTCTCATGACCCTCTCCTCTTCAAGGTGATTGAGAGTCCTGAAGATCCTGCAGCCAAAGATAGAAATGTCTCACATAGCAGCCACTTGGAGGAGCGGTGCAGTGGGTCAGCTATCGACTGGCCCGTCCAACTTGGCTACAACCACCACAGTTTGGTCTCCTTCACCCACTTCTTCAAGGCTGCCTTTAATCTCTCCCTGTGCCTCCCAATCCATGCCTTTGATGTAGTGATGCCCTTCCTTCACTCACTCAATATTTGATCTATCTCACTTCATACAGCTAAATCCAGTCGAAGTGGATTCACATACATGGGGTACACTCTTCTTTTCTAATTCATCTTCGTCTTTCCCACTCCGTTTTGCTCCTTCTCGTGTTCAGCAAAATGACCAACGGACACGAAACCGAAGTTAGTTTTAATTGATAAAACACTCAATTCTGCCTGGATATGTGGTACACAGAATCATACAATCTGACAGACATGTAAACAGACAAGTCCACATGTGCACACACACATACACACACACACACACTGAAATGCCTTAATAAAAGTCAGCCAGCTGCTGTGGTCCCACCCACCATGTTAAGCCAGAGGTGTAAGTATCAACTCTCTTCTTCTCCCTGCCTGCACCCACAGACGAGCCTACGAAGTCGAAACAAGATACAGAATTACTGCCTGTTTACTTCAACTGGAGACCTAACACATGTCGTGTGGGAAGATAGACTTTATTGTCAGCATAAAAAAAAGCTGTGGCTATATTTCCATAAACGTAACAGATGTTTCACAGTACAGCAGACAGAACACTCAAAATATCCAGTCATATCCAACAGTTTGGAAGCGACTGTCGCCTGGGCGTGTGGATGTAATTGCTGTCTTTTACAGTGCGCTGTAGTATGTGTCAAAGAGTGACCCTGCTGCCCATTCTCAGGTCTTCTCTTCGTCAGAATGGTGAGGAGACATCTACCATATGGCCTAACCTTCTGCATCCTTTTGCCTGCATAATTACACAGCCAATACTGTATGCAGGGCAACAATATGACTGAATCTAGAAAACAATGAAATCTTCTAAAGTAATCATAGTGAGAAAGGTGAATGTGAATTTTTTTGATCCTTAATTAAAAATGACACACTAGAACAATTGGAGGTATATGTACTGAATTATACAGTATTAAAGGACTTTACCGGTGATCGTGCATGTTTGAGCCCAATCCATACAATCCACATAAACGTTTACCGACAACCATTTCCCAAAATATACTACTTTAGTAGTAAATTTCAGAATTTTTTTCTATTTTCCACTCCAGTGTGCTATTAAAATCAACTTGTAGAGACTTGAAACGTGCTTGAGATACTTAATCCATCAGAGCAAACAAGATGTCTTTTAGGGTTTTTGCCAAAGTAAACTTATTTAACACAGAGCTGCACGGAAGATGATACTGCATGTGTCTCCACCAGGGAATATAGTCCCAGCAGAAGACGGCTTTTACCTAGAAATTAAAATGACCATCCCTTCTGCAATCATGCATGTGTTAGAAGGTGAAACATTGAATTTTAAGGTGGATGTATCACCTGAACATTTTAGTTTGAAAGATTAGGGGATTTGAAAAAGTAACAGGAAAACTAAGATGCAGTTTTGGAAATTGTCAGTAATGTAACATGTATGCAGGTTGTACATATTTTGCCCAACATGCATGATGGCTGGTATGGTCCTTTAATTAAACCTGAATTAACTTGGAAGTATAATCTCTTTAGCAGCATGATCAGTCATGGGTGATACATAATTCAAGAATCTCAACAGACATATAGCCATCCTCACCTCACAGATGCAAACATTCACACAAACTCAATATGCCCACCATACATGCATGTTAAACTTTTTATTCTAATCTTACTAAGGCAATAAATTACTTTTTTTTTTCAAACCTGATGTAAACACCATAATCAAACTGAAATCCCCATAAATTGATGTTGATGTACTCATCAAGGTAATATATCTGGATTATACAATTATAACACATTTTACTCAATCATGTAAATGCTCCATTGGTTTACAATTGGCATAAGCATTCCACATATGCTTTACCCTTAGCTGACATGCTTTCTCAACATTAAACCACTGACTCAAGTATATTCAGTAAATAATGGAATCCTATTAATTCCATCCGTGTATATGGCTTACGCTGTATTTTTGCCTTAATCACAGTAGTAAAAAAATGGGAGTATAGTGTGCATTTAAAAGTATTGAGTACAGGACACACTCTCCCAGTTAACAGCAATCAAAGATTCCTTATTACAGAGCAGAGGGTTCATGTAACACTGAACCCAAACACTCCACTATTCTGTCCCACATTAGTTCCACTTAGTTGGGTCTCAATGATCTATTCAGTGTAAATGTAGTGAGCAATAATCAGTGGCAGTGCGGCGACTCTTTAATGGTTGGCAACGTTCGGGGGTGGNTGGAGTTGGGTGTTCGAGGCCGAGTATGGGTGTGTAATTAGGCCGAGGGAGGAAGAAAGTAACCAGATCATTTAAAAGTTTCTATTTGTTATTTTTTAACGGGCAACAGAATGCATCCGTGATGGTGTAATGAGAACACAATGGCCCCTGAGACAAAAAAAACCCTGCAAATCCGATCAAGTCACATGTCAGAATTATCCACGCTGCTTTGGATTTGAATGATGGCATGTGAGAAAAGACTCAAATTAATGAGCGAGGTGAAGAAATGAGTGCATCGGAGACATATTAATGACATACATGACAGGAGTGTGACATTCTCTTATTTTCTTCATCCCAGTTTGGCAAGAGGAGGTGTTGAGGGAAATAGGCTTTTGACATATCGCCGTCTCTGCAGCCAGAGTGGAAGAAGACTTTGACTCAATCTGTTACGCTCTGGGACCGCCTCTCTTGATGCTGCTTCAGCTTAATGGCCAGAGGTGTGTGTGTGTGTATGTGTGTGTGTGTGTGTGTGTGTGTCTGCACTGTGTGTTGTGGTTTGCGCATTTTTGCCTCGTGTGCGTGTGTATTAGTGTGCTTGGATTGTGCGTATTCGCATAGTGATGAGGGTGTACCTGTAGGTCCTTAGGGTGCTGTTTGATGCTAGATAGCACATGCAGATGCCAAGTTCAAACTCAGTGGGCTACTCTCTCTCTCTCTCTCTCTCTCTCTCTCTCTCTCTCTCTCTCAGCCTGCAGACAGGACCGTTACCTCTGAGACAGACACCAAGCAGATCTCAGGTTGAGCTCCCTGTTACCATGCGGCAGCCATTGGAAACAGATGGTCTCCAAACAGCCTGTCATGTTTACTGCTGCTGCCATAAAAGACAAGAGTCCAACAACACACTCTCTCAGGAGCCCCATGGGATTGCGTCAGAGCCCACAAACAGCTGCCTGGGGGGGTCCATTGGCCCTGCATACTTACAGTACACACACGCATATCCTCCCACCTTGAATTAACTTCTACCTTTACAATCATTCAAATGCCTCTGTTGCCAAAAACCAAGTCACACATGCTTACATACCAACACTCCCCCCCCAAAAAAGGCCAGGCGTACAGTCAAAATGTCCTCTGCCAACCCGTCCGGACATGCTACATTTACTGCAATTAAACAAGCATGCCATTTGAATATCTGATGACACCTTGCAACCTGCTCCGTGGGCTCTGAATATAATGGTGTCCCTGCGGAGCCTGGGAGAAATTGTCCATGTCACAGTTAATGAAGGAAATTTGCATTGTTATCTCAATTAAGGGCGGTGGAATAATGAAGCTCACTTCTGAATCAGTTAATCGACAAAAACTTGTACAAATGTGTTTGCATGGCCCATAGGCATGGCCCGCAGCTAATGTATATTCTTCAGGGTTAGCGGGGTTACGTCAGACTGAGTGGGGGTGGACGATAATGAGGCAGGTGCTAGTGGACACGTCTCCTCCTCTCCTCAGGAGTCGAGATGCTCCTCTGACCTTCCAATGCCTGATCCTCCATCTCCTCCTCCCTGTCTCGCTCACGCCAGCTCTCCCTCACCTCTTCTTGATTTTCTCTTTTCCACATGCCCCCTTCTTTCACCCATACACCACATCAAATACACGGAACAGAGACAGGCAGCACATTGGAGGTAGAAACCCAGGTGCTTTGCCCCATCCTCCTCCTCCTCCTCCTCCTCCTCCTCCTCCAAGACATCATTGCTGATCCTGGCTGGAGTTTTTGGATGTAGACTACAAGATAGACAACAGGCTGCAAAGGAACAAGAAAATTCCTATTCTCTCTCTCTCGCAGTCTGGCAGAAAACAATCACAAGATGATAATGTTTCTTTTAGGCTGCCCGCGAATCTGCAGAGCCACATTTGGTGTATTTGGTGTGGTCTGACACAAATGTATTATAGTGTGTGAAAGTAGGTGTTTTTTCCTGGAGTGACTAAAGGCCACATAAAGGCTCACACAAGTGCTCTTCTGCTCCGGGGGCCTCAAATGGCCAATGAATTATTTATAACAGCCAGGACATGAGTTGATTTTGGAGTAGAGGAGGGGTAGCGCTCGCGCACACACACACACACACACACACACACACACACACACACACACACTTCCATGTAGATGCACACAATGTGGCCTCTTAAGGAGGTCAGTGTGCCAGACAGTCACAGGCTAAGCAGACAGCTCATAGACAAAGTGCACTGTGGGACAGTGGAGAGAACAGGAATGGTCAGAGGGGAAATGGAGGGTGTCATCACTGTTTTCTGCTCAATCTACTAACAACTGGAGCTGGAGGGAAAAGAAAAAAAAAAAAACACCCAGCCAGCAAAGAACCACTATAATAAACCAAAAAGCCAGTTAGAGCAGAATGAGAATCACATGTTGTATGTTGTTTGTGTGACAGGTATCACAGTTTGACTACCACCACAGGCAACATGTGACAAATAAAAGACAGAATGTAATAATAAATCATGCAATTATATATATTTTTTGTATTGTTAACCTTACACTCTGTAGACTATAAGGTTAAATACAGGAACTTTCCTTTGTTTCACACTGAGAAACAGGACCTATTTTGCAACCAAAACTATAGTTCCTGAAACCTCTTACACTCCAACTCCAGAGTTCAAACTCTCCAGTGGTTCAAGAACTGCTGGGTGGAGCTTGCAAACCTGAACAGTGCTGATTGGTGAGATGCAAGTTTCCCCCATCCTGAATTACTCCTAACACAAAGCACTGCAGAGAAAAAAATTTAAAAAAATAAAAGTCAAAGATTACATTAGTTGATGCGACTCAGATGCACGAAGATGTTGATCTAATTTACATAATCTTCATGATGGGCAGACATGCGAGTGAGAAACTTGCTGAAAAAAAACCCCACATAGATCCTAATTCCATTTAATTCGGGATAAAGTAGTTTAAGTTAGCTCCAAACGTTTGGCATGAAAGCACAAAAAAGTGACCCTGCTACAGAAAGTGCAGCTAAATGAATGATATGGATGCTATAATGGTGATAAAAGATGACTATAATAATTGCATTTGTGTGTGTGTGTGTGTGTGTGTGTGTGTGTGCAAGTGTGAGTTGACTTACAGCAGAGTTAATCCCTCCAGTCATGTGCAGACCAGAGGCTGAAGGATTATCACAACAGAAATATACTGAGCATATGTTAATCTGCTGTAATTCAGCAGTAATTGTAGAATTTGTCATTTTTATTTAAATTAGGACAATGCACATTAATATACAATCAAATGTAAATATACCAGATTTAGCCAAAGTTGACTAATTTTCATCATGCTAAGATGATAAAATGGCTATCTACAATATAACATGATTAGAGAACATGATACATTACATTAAAAAAATCCAAAAGGATTACAATACTACTACTACTACTACTACTACTACTAATAATAATAATAATAATAATAAAAACACACACACACACACACACACACATTGGTCTCCTGGACATACAGTATTTCAGATCCATCATTAAAATACCTCTAAACACAGTCTAGCACTTTAATCAACAAAAATATTAATGACAATACAAAAGTCACATGTATTTCAAAAGACGGGTCTGACCATTTTCATTACTCAGTCCAACAGAAATAAACCAAATCCCTTCCTCAAATCAAGTGTTCAAATCAAAGTGTTTTCCCTTTATTTTCTCCACATCCTTATAATGCTGATCCATAGCTTTAGTGCCAACATGGTAAGAGTTAGTAAAATTATCTGTCAATACAGAGCAAAAGAAAACGAGCCAAAGACACTGAGTTTTGGATCAATTGTGTTGCAAGTGTTACTTTTTTTCACACTAATGGAAAGTGGGTGGTGGAGAGGTCGATGTTGAAGTGAAGTGGTGAGGTCGATGTTTTTTTTAAGTCCATTTGTGCAAATTCCAAGACATTTTGTTAACTTTTAGGACCAACATTGCCCAAATTCCTGTTTTTGTTCTTTAATTTCTGATATAACATATTCAGATTAGCATTCAGCACGGTCAAATCTGTCGTAGGCAAAAAAGACCTGAACAAAGCAAAGCAAATCCGAGCTTACCACGTCTTTTATTGAACCAAAAAAAAAATGGAGACTGCAAAGAAAGAAAGAGGGAAATCTGGAGTTCAATGGGGGTTAAATCCACAACAAAACAAAGTGAATGTGGATGTCAGTAATGAAAGCTTTGTCAAAAGGTCAAAAGGTCAAGAGGTCACTGAGCTGCATTTTCCCCACCTGTGAACTGTCTCTCTCATTCTCTGCAACCCTCGAGTCGCATCCCAGCAGCCTCTGCTCTGATGCAACATGGCATCTTAAAACAAGCACTTTACATTAAAAGGTCAGCTGAGGGGGAACTCAGAATGACGAGGGCAATAAAAGTGCACGCGCACACACACACACACACACACACACTGCCTATCTGTAGCTCTCTCTTTTTTGGAAACCCACACATACATGGGTAAGTGCATACATTTGCATACAAACACAAGCTCCAATGTCTCTCTCTCTCTCTCTCTCTCTCTCTCTCTCTCTCTCTCTCTCTCTTTCTGAGTGCACACAAAAGGTACCTTATCCCATATTCATATACCAAAGGCAGACTCTCCTACCAAAAGGTTAATCCAATCAACAGCATCACAGTTTAACTGCCAAACATCTTCAGAGGCAGACAAAGTTGGATTTCATATGTGGACACAGACACACACAAACATACGTAAAAGGACAAAACACTGTGTTGCTATATTTCAAGGAGGGATAATGAAGGTTAATCTGGCAGAGGTTGAAGATAAAAAAGACAAAAACATCGCCACAACTTGTGAGAAAGTAAAATGTAGAACTACGCCTGTTACTAATTAACTAAGTTTTAATGAATTTTATAATGAGATGTATAAAACAGATGCAGTTGCAGCGTTCAATATCTATATGTGCTTTAATTATGTGTGTATGTGTGTGTGTGTGTGCTTGTTTATGCACTGTATGTGTGTGTGGGAATGCGTTTGAGCGTGCTTTTGTGTTGCTTGGATGATCCAGCTTCCTCCTCTGTCACACAGCCGCGGCGAACGGCTGTTTGATTAATTCTGATCCACTTAATTAGAAAGCTGACGATTTCCCGCGTGAATACTGATAATGCAGGGAGCCACTGTCATTGACTGTTATTGACTGATGGGTTCATTAAGACTCTGAAACATGCGTGTTCAACTGAAACTTTGCTGCCTGAAAAAAAAAAAAAAAACNAAAAAAAAAAAAAAAACCACAACCTTGAAGGCTGGTCATCGGTCTCTGGTGTCACATAATCTACTAATACTGTATGGGCCAAATGTCTCCTAATAGCTGAAGCACATAGAATAATTTTATATATTTCATATTTTGCTTTTTTTGATATGTTTATCAAGGGACATTGACTATGAAACTATTTGGTTCATGTATCTTTACGACCAGTACAGAGAAGTTTAATGTGTTATGTATGTTGTATTTGTAATATGTGTTCATCTGGTAAAAGTCCGTCCATCCATCTATCCAACTATAAAGGCATTGATCTCTGTCTGTCTGTGGCAACAACATCTCTAGAACCTGGCACCTTATGAAGTTGATATTCAGCAGGTTTATTGCTCCAGACCCAAGGACACGCTGTGTTGGTTGTGAAGTTGCTTGGATGAGTGGTTCTTGAATCGAGCAGTGCCAGTAAAAAGTAGTCCATGCGGCAGGATACGCTCCGGATACGGTGGTAGCATATGCCCCGGGCTAGGCAGCATATGCTCTGGTCCAGTGCCATGGTCTCAACCCGACCCTGTACAGCAAACAAAGCTAGGTCACGAGGACGTGCAGAACAAAATTATGGCAGGCTGCAGTGCACACCATACAGTGCCAAAATCTGCATCCCTTAATTCTTAATTTTCTTTATTTTTATTTAATTGGGACAATGCACATTGATATACAATCAGATGTAAATATACCAGATTTAGCCAAAATTGACTAATTTTCATCCATAGTCCCATGCCAAGATGATAAGATGGCTACCTACAATAGAAAATGATTAGACAACATGATATATTACATAATAAAAACAGATCCAGAAGGTTTACAATATCAAAAAAATATATATCTCTGCTGAGAATTTCATCCCCACTCGCAGACAATGGATCATATGTGTAATCCAAGACAATATTTATTCCTTTGAATAACTTTTATCAAACAGTGATTATGGCACTTCTTAGAGGCAATAACAATAATACCTGTAATATGTCTATTGGGCAGCAGTGATTCAGTCCTCCATTCTTATTTGTTATTTCTGCCGAAAAATGCATCCCCTCCTTTCTCAGACCCGAGGAGGCTCACAGCACCAAACTCACCCCGTCACATCCAGATAGCTCCAAATGTGAGCTGTTAACTTGATTTCATTCCTTCATCTTCAGAAAATTATTTACAGTGGGGATGCNAAATGTGAGCTGTTAACTTGATTTCATTCCTTCATCTTCAGAAAATTATTTACAGTGGGGATGCAAAGCTCAGCAGAAGTAGGGATGCAGTTTTTGGCAGGGATGTGGATTTCAGCACAACACCAGCCTGTTCCAAACAGGCACGTCTTCAACGGCCACTGCAAATAAAGCTAGTTCATGAGGACGTGCAGAACAAAATTATGGAGGCTGCAACGCCCACTATAAATCCGGCCTGTTCTGAACAGGCACGTTTTCAATGGGCACTGCACTAGTTCTCTATAAAAGCTTATCCTGTAAGGTTGCAGGGGGTTGGTTTGACTAAGTGGGATGGAGGTCACCAGGATCTTATAAGTAGTTTAGGAAAAGTTCATAAAAGAACATAACAGAATTGTTCTTAAATGTGACAGTTATGGATAATTTGTGGAACATGAGCCAGCCGTTGGTTTGCTTTGTATCCCACAAATACCAGTAAATGGAACAGACTTGTAAACATGTCTCAACAGGGACCCAAACAGGGACATCTCATTGTTATCTCTCCCTGTGCTTGTGAAATTAAATCTTTATTTTTCTGACAAATTCTTGTTTCTTGTTTTTTTTTTTCAGAGCAGCTGGTATTGAGGAACTTCTGAGTAAATGGTTTCTAATAAAGAAAAATGGAAAAAGGGTCTGTTTGCATTTTATGCTTTCTGCTGTTTAACTAATTTTTACAGTGTAATATCATAGAGAGTATATGATGAACATTGTCAAATTGACACTGCTGGCCAATAGGAACAGAGCAGGAGTTTCAGTAGGATCTTAAATAGACGACACCAAAACTGTTTGTATTTGTTTTCACTTAGTGTGCACATCAGCAAGGTAGAGTAGATGTGTTTTTGCACATTACATCATTGCAAAGATTTTAAAATAGAGTCGTAAAGTGAAATCAGAACATGGAAATCCATTAAAAATGTCCGCTTTAACTTAAAAATAAAAGTTACAGTTACAGTGAAAAATTACCATGAAAGCTGGCAGGTTTAATGCTACACCAGAGGAGGAGACACTGTTAATTATGTGTTAGGAGAGATTGAAAATGAAGTTCATGTAATGTTTTACTTTTCTTAATATGATGATTTACAGACTTTACTTTTTCATAAAATGTCTTCCGTTGCTGCTGATTTATTATAGGTGGTTGCATTTTGTTACAGATTTTGTGACAAGAGACAAAACACTCTCAATATGAACTTTATGATGCGTGAGTTTGTGTTGCAACTTTGTATTTGCTGTTGTAAGTTTGGTACCTTTGCGACAAGTTTGTATGTGTGCAACATCAATGCAAAGTTTTACAATGTATGTACAGAGCAATGTAAGGTGTGTTTGAGTGTGTGTGTGTTCCATCAACCTTAAGTGAGCATCAGCAGGACATTCAGCTGTAAATTTTTCTCTTATTCAGATGCTTTCACAGCTGATGAGAAAAAGTTTCCATGTACTGTAACACAAATCCAGCAGAAACATGTAGAAAATGTGCAAGATTACAATACTGAAATAAATTACAGACTTTTGTCAAAAACGACCAGCACACGGAGACATATGCTGATTTTTTTTTTTTTTTTTTTTTTTTTTTTTATCATGCAAAGGAAGATGTCATCTTAAGACAGTTGGAGATGGAGGCAGAGTGACAGGAAGATAGAAGGCCCATAGTATGTGAGGAATGTGTGTGAGGGTTGGGGATGGATGTATGGGGGGCAGAGAGCATTCTTTCCCCCTGTGGAGATCTCTCCAGTAGGGTAGACAGTGATAGTATGGACCCCCAATCTTCAGCCCAGCCAACAATCTCTACATGTCCAACTCCTGCTGATTATCGGCGACTCGCTAAACAATGCCTTAATTCTCCATACTCTCTCTCTCTCTCTCTCTCTCTCTCTCTCTCTCTAGCCCTTTTACAACCCGTTTTGCATTGCAGGAACCTTTTGGGAACCTTTGGAATCATTTCAGGAACTCCAAAACTTTTCTTAATTTTGCACTGAGGAACCACTGCCACTTTTGTAGCAGAGGTGTAGTTGTTGAAACATTTTCTAGCTGCTACTCCAGTACTCTCCTATATTTCAGCAACTGCTGGGTGGAGCTTGCAAAACCGAACATCAGTAACTGGTCAGACATATGATAAGATTCCTCCAGCCAAACAATCACAACACCGAAGTTTCAAGACTTTTGAAGAATAAGGAAAACACACATCTGTGAACTGAGGAGGTGCAAGACCTTCTATGCAGAGAAACTAAGTCATCCACTCAAAATGAAAAGGTACTAGCTTTATCATAACTTGGAATTACTTATAATTCATATTAGCATTGAGATAATAGCTTCAAAAAATGAAACACTACAAAAAAGTTTGCAATAATATAGAGATGCTCTAATTTCTATAATCTTCACAGTAAAGGAAGCATGGTGGAAATGCATGCAAGGAAAACTGTGAAGCAACCATTTGGTTCCTACTTCAGATAGTTTAAGGTAGGCTAGTTCCTAATTTAGTTTCAAACTTTAGGTCCCTTTAAGGACCATACCATGTATTTTGCATGTTTGAGCCTAATATATTCAATTTTCATACACGTAACATTACAGACAATCATTTCCGAAAGCATACTACTGGAACAGTGCATTAAAAGTTTTTTTCTTTTTTCCTACCTTCCAGACCGCCACTGGTTTCAGTTCATTCTGGTACATTATTAAAATCAACTTGTTGATACTTGAAACATTCTTGTGATAGGTAATCATCATCGTGAAAAAGAAGTGTTTTTTGAAGTTATGTAGTTATGTAATTTTAGCATTTAAGCACAATAAAAAGAGCGGAGTGATCTGAAACCACTTCCTGTTGTCGGTTCTTCACTACAGCACTTGAATGCATCACTAGGAAGCATTTTCAGAGCACTCCTTGCTTTTTATTGTGCTTAAACGCTAAAGTTACGTAACTTCGAAAAAAAACCCTGAATATACGTCTTGTTTGCAATGATGGATTACCTATCCCAAGAATGTTTCAAGTATCAACACACTGATTTTAATAGCGTGCCAGAATGAACTGAAATGGTCTGGAAAAAACAAAAAAAAAAAAAAAANAAAAAAAAAAAAAAAAACAACAACAACTTTTAATTCATCGTTCCAGTAGTATGCTTTAGGAAATGATTGTCAGTAACTGTACGTGTATGAAAATTGAATATATTAGGCTCAAACATGCAAAATGGCCAGTATGGTCCTTTAAGTGTGTNCGTGTATGAAAATTGAATATATTAGGCTCAAACATGCAAAATGGCCAGTATGGTCCTTTAAGTGTGTTTAGTTATGTTCCATATTTACATGATTGTATACATACTGTCTGCACACGTGAATGCACCCAATCGCATCATTAGAAACTATAAAAATTTCATGAGGGATGAGCAACTTGTATTTCCGATTCTTCCACTTAAGATACACAGGGAGTCATTCTCACAACCCAAAATGATGAAACAATGACATAAAAGTGAATGAATGAGTGAGTGGCAGGCCTTCTAAAGTCAGAATTTGGTAGATTCTGTAGATCAGCTCAATTCATCATTCTAATTTGTATGTCTGTCTGTCTCAGTATAAGTGCACACTCTACGTATTCCCTAAGTGAGTGGGTTACAGGCCTTTGGTCTCCTACACAGTCTCACACAAATCCATTTAGCCAATATTGAAAAGCCCCGATTATGCTTAATTCTGATATATTGCTTTTGTTTATTAGGAAAAAAAAATACAGAAACCAGAAATATGATCTATTTCTGTGTTGCTCCCTTTGCCATTTTGGTAGCTCCCACTCACTTCTACAAAACCCATTAAATGTGAACTTTCATTTGCCTCGTACCGACACACGCGCACACACACACACACACACACACAAATAAGGCATGTAAAACTTCAGGGAGGTCAGATTTGGCATCAGGTTCCTACATTATACAGTAAGTTCTTATTTGCCAAATTTAGGTCATGTGAATTTGAAGGAAAACAAAAAAGGCAAAGAAACTCTTTTCGCAAGAGAAAATCTGCATCATTCCCATCTGAGAGAGGTCGTTTGCGTTGTTCGACATGCAAAGCACTTCCCACAACCCTACAGTTATGCCCCAATCTCCTTTGAAGTCAGCTAGAATTACTCATGACACAATAAGCTGCAACAATGAAGCAACAAAAGAGACTGGACTTTAAAAGACTTTCCTCTTTTACCAAACTCCACCCAAAATAATGCTGCGAATTCTCAAGTATTTCACGCAATGTTTTACAGTATCCTTTTTATGTGTCATAAAGTAAGACATAAATATCTAAAACTTAGCCACGCAACTGATTTGATGTCGCTGAAATTTCAATCCAGTCTGGAACCTCAATGTATAAAATAGTGGTTTTAATTTGCTCTCCAATGATTAACATCTCAGTGTAATCCAGGCTTGGCACAGGGACTTAACCAGAGCCTCCACATTGGCTCCAAGCCAGGCTGGTGCTGTGACTTGTCTTCCCGTAGACAGAGGGATGAGCCTGGGATGGGATGGGAGATGTGGGGGCCTGGTTGGTCTGGCTGCAGACACAATACTGGCACTGTGACAATAAACACTGATCGAGACTAATCTCGCACTCTTGAACACAACACAACTCATAACCATACACTTGTACTCTATCTGCAATATAAATTTGTTTCTAGATGGTTGCTCATTAGGTTTCCATTTTGCTAGCACTGCTGCTCGTGTCTTGAGACATAAAGGTATAATATTTTTCAATAGCTAGGTTTGGAAAGGAAAAGAATAATGATATGCATGTTAAAAAAATGTGAAATGTGGCTACAAACAGCAATCCAAACACTGGTTTTGACTTTTAATTAAATATAAATACATGAAATTTACCAACTGCATCAACTTAAAAGAGCATACTGGTGATTTTGCATGTTTGAGCCCAATAAATACAACCTGCATACACGTTACATTACTGCCAACCATTTTACAAAACATAATACTGAAGTGGTAAATATTAGAAATGTTTTTCCTACCTTCCAGACAGTTATTGGTTTCAATTCATTGCAGGCCACTTTAAAAATCAACTTGTAGTGACTTGAAACATGTTTGAGATACATAATCAATCAGAAAACAAAACCCTCTATTCAATTTTTGTCAAAGTTTCTTAATTTAACCGTGCTAACACAGAGCAACACAGAAGAATATCCAGCAGGGAATACAGTCCCAAGACAAGACTGCTTTGCTGAGAAATTAAAATTGAATTGAATTTGGGAATTTGGAAAAATAACGTAATGATTTTATGCTTTGGAAAATGGTTGGCAGTAACATAACATGTATGCAGGTAGTATTAATTGGGCTCAAACATGTAAAGTCACTGGTATGGTCCTTTAAGGCTGCCTAGTGATGTAATAAATTCCAATTAGGCTCTGATTGAAAGACTAGCAGCTTGTGTAATGTACTGTCACCAGATCTTTACTTGCAATTATTATTACAATAATCACACTGGCCTATGGATATTTCACAAATCTTGATCCTCCAGTTATTTGTGTCTATATTTGACTGGCCATTTAGGACACATTTGGACTTAAAACACTGTTAATAGTCCAAGCATCATTAAGGGATCTCTCTTCATAACTGGCGTCACAGGGGGCAGAGGAATGATCAAGAATAATGTGCGGTGCTTTGTAGCCACCCAGGTCACAGCCTGCATACAAATCCGCAATAAGGAGGAGAGGCAGGGACAGAGGGAAGGCAGGGGACGAGGAGGGGGTCTCAAAGAGAGGGAGAGAGAAAGCAAGAGAGGGTGAGGATAACTGATCTCAATAAGCTGGGGCGTTTGTGTGTAGCAAGTTCAGAGATTCTGTGGGTCCTTGTGGGGAGACAGAGGGAGGAAAAGGGGAGGGAAGGCTATTTTGGAGAGTTAGGGGAGAGGTAAGAGGGTAGAGGGGGAGTTTTGTGCAGGCAGAGGCCCAGAGCTGCATTCAGCGGGGGGAGGCTGCTCCAGCTTCAACTCCACTACAAAGCTGGACTCCTAGGGTTCATGAATAAGGCGAGGAAATGATCAGAAAAAAAAGGGAAAAGAACCCTGAGAGATGTTTAGACAGATGGCCCACTTAAAATGTAAAATGACGCGAGGACACAGAGAGAGAAGAGTGATTTTAATGAAACTTCAGATTTGGCAAATTGATCTTTATTTCTGCCCCTCCACATCCCTGCAGAAAGGTGAGAGTAAATTTGATGTGTTACAAGTGCCTTTCCAACAGACATTAAAAGATACGGGTCGCTTTAAATCCTTTAGATTGAATTAAATTGACATCATGAGAAGAGGTTGGAAAAGAGGGAGAGGGGAGGGGAAAAAGAATCAAATGGAAGATGTTCAGAAAAGAGCTGTGGTGCCAAAGAAAATAGATAGCAGGGGACTCTCTCCTCCTCCAGTCCGTCTTAAAAGGCCACTGAGAGCCTTTGAGGGAGAACATGTCAGTCAGTATTTTTAGAATTCTCATTTGATGGGATTCTGGCAAACATCTCTGCTCTGGGCCTTAGATGTAATATCAAATGTTACTTGCTGGGGACAAGATGATGTTTTATGAATTTAGTGAGCATGAATTATTAATGGACAAACTGCTATCAAATATCTAAAATGTGCAACTAATTATATGAAGGGGTGACAAAAAGGTATTGCTTCTGCTGATTAGATTATTTGACCATATCAAACCTTCACACTTGAGTTGCCTTGTAAGAGAGGAAAAAG
This sequence comes from Lucifuga dentata, assembly GCA_014773175.1. Taxonomy (NCBI): domain Eukaryota; kingdom Metazoa; phylum Chordata; class Actinopteri; order Ophidiiformes; family Bythitidae; genus Lucifuga; species Lucifuga dentata. The sequence goes on along the minus strand of VXCM01002244.1, from coordinate 66,591 downwards.
CCAGAGGATGTTTCAAGGGATCATTATAGAGGCTTATTTATTAGTATTTAAAGCCCATCCAGTACATTTTACATGTTGGTTTGAGCCCACTATACACAACCTACATATACATTACTGACAAAGATTTCCTAAACACACTACTGGAACAGTACATTTTAGAATTGTTTTTCCTGCCTTCCAGACTGTCATTGGTTTCAGTTAATACCTGTACACTCTTAAAATCAACTAGTAGAGCCTTTGTGAAGGTCCAAAAACAGCAGCTACTCTTGTTCTGGTCACAGATTAACTCTAGAACGCTTCATTTGAGGTATGAACACAATCCAAACTTGTTCTGAACCAATTGCAGGGTGATCTGTTGGTCTCCAGTTCTAGGTCAATTGAGGAATGGTAGTTAACATTAAGTAAACTACACCTTTGATTACCTATAACAAATCAATTTGATGCTGTGGAAAGCTATAACATATCATGCTTCACATTTTTATGCTGAAGGTTAATAACTCACATAACGGTCCAGATTCATAAATGGTAGCGTATGATTTACTGCATCACTATGCACAAATATCATGGCACAACCACATTCCCTCATTCATAAATGCCTGTTACTGTTATATTTTAGTGTTAGCCTTGAAAGAGGCGTTACTGTGATATTTCCTTGTTTACATGTCATGGTAGCTATTCATAAAACAAACCGACAAGCAAAAATTAAGACCTGCTGCAGTCCGGTGGTAAATTTCAGCGGTATGAGATCTGGGCAACTTTTAAAACTGTATTTGCACGTGTCAGTGATCAATAAGTTTGATAAACTCACTCAGCTGATCAGTCAGTTTTTAAATGGTGAGTTTTGATCCTATCTGAAGACGTTCTTGTGGTGCTTAGCTTCACCTGCTGTGCTGTGCATGTCTGGAGGCTTGGTTATACTCAGGCGAGGGGGCTGTTGCTGGCCGCACGCGCCCTTCCACAGCATGCTGAGGCATTTATACTTGGTGCATTGTCTGTTGCAATATTCTCTGAAATAACAGAGGGCAGTATACAGAAAATACTATGTGAAGTAGGAAGTCAGTGAAGTAGTCACACAACGACGCCATATTTTTCCAAACTTCACAGCAAAAACTTGGATTTTTGCCTAGTATGCAGTTAGCATTTCATTCCAGGAGTTTGGGGCCACGTGTTGGTGCTATAAAGTCTCACAGGTGAGTCATAAATCTGTTTGTGTGGACACACCAACTCAGCAAGTCTACTCTCTTTTGAAGGTGCACCCCTTACACGTTGTTACAACATCTAGGAGATGCACGACCAAGCACCGAAATGTCGCAGAGGCCCCTTGCACCATGGCAAGGACCGCATGATTATATCCGCAGCCACTTGTGCACTCGCAACAATGGTGAGTATGAACCAAGTGCCTCACACACACACCACCACCACCCCCACCCCCTTCGCAACACGATCACACACTACAGAGGTTAATATACATGTTTACCTGTTATTTCAGTGTCAGTCTTTTAAAACGAGGAGCTCTAAAGCAGAATGTATGTTTCCTTTGCTGATTCATGATGAATGGTGGCTGATAAATATGCAGCAGCTCATTAACGTTGCTGATCTTCATTGGCTTTTACCTGTCACACCTCACAGCAATGCTATCTTCATGTGACAGCGGTGCGCTGATTATCGTAGGAGAAGTTTTATGAATGAACTTCAATTATCACGGCACATTTAGATCAAAGCTACACCCATAGCACCATTTTCTATGAATCTGCCCCAACATGAAGCAATATGCAATTTTCGAAAATTTTGAATTACATTCAAATTGGCATCCTGTTTATCCTGCTAGTTATAATTTTCCCTGCATAGTAAATGGATTCTCGTTTTGATTTTATTGCTCCCGCCCCCGCACATTTCTGACCAATGACGATCTCACATGGCTTTTGTTCATGTATTTTGGTTCTCGTTGAATTTTTTGTGTGAAACCAAACAATGGTAAATGCAACAAAAATAACAGTTAATTAAGGCAAACATGTGACTAAGATGTGCACATGGATCCCATGGTTTGTTGAACATACATGACACCTTATGTAATCAGAGTGTGAGGAGAGTCCGCTAGGTGAGGAAACGCATGCAGATGGAGTAAAAGCTGGCTTATTTATGATGTTTTCATGCCTGAGTAAATGTATTTACAATCACATAATCTAGGTCTTTTTCTCTAAGCTGATTTCAGTGTAATTATGGTGTTTGCATGACATTTGAAAAAAAAAAAAAAAATTAATTTATCATCTTAACCAGAACATAACTGAAGTTTTAACATACATGTAAACATCCTGACTGATATGGAACAGAACAAACAGATGAATTTGAAAATGACTTAAGGTGAAAGGTGTGACATACATACAGAGTGGTGTATACGCCAACAGTTGCTAAAAAGAAAATCACCAAACCCATAGTTTGGGCAGAAAGGAAGGCGAGCCTCCTGGGGCGAGCTTCACCACATTAATGCTGCACAGTGAAGTACCACACCAGCCCAGGACCTACCCTTTATAATCATAATCCATTTCCACTGCTATTGTCCTCCATGGAAAAGACTCGCTCCGTGAGATCACCAAATGAGTGAGAGAAAAAGAGGGAGAATGAGTGAAATGTGAGTGGAGGGGGGGGAGCTCTCACCCACTTGAATGCCTGTTAGAAAGTCCCCCTGAAACCCACCTACCTATCCCACCCACAGCCTCCCCTCGGCCTCACCCAAACCCACCGAGACCTAATCATACGCTTGGATTTCTCCTGCTCTTAGATGACATGGCCACAGCATTAACCACTTCGCCTCTAGGACACAGAATTAGATTTAGGATGGCGATGAAACCCAAAACAGCCTGTGTGCCGGTCTTAACCCAACATTTGAGCAGTGTTTATTAACCCTTCTAATACACTCCCCTGAGGTGTGTTGTGTGTTGTGTGTGTTTGTGTGTCTATGTTTGCCCAAAGGCCCCTCTGCCCTGCTCAGGGTCTCATTACCAAGTGAACGAACGATAGCTGTTCTGCTTGGTCAACGAAGGGAGCAAAGAGGTACGCCTCAGAAAATGGGTTTTCTGGATTTGGATTAATCAGATTTTGTTTTTCTCGGTTAAAGAAATCAAATCAAAAGGTTGAGGATGGACTTTGAGCATGTATCATATTTGGAAACACACATAAACTGTATAACCTTTGTATGAATATGAAAAATATAAATAAAAGTGACTAAATTAGATGATTTACTGTTATTTTAAAGAAGGAGGGTGCGTGGAAAAAGAAAAAAAAATGGGAAAAATCAAGTCAAAATCAAGTTTATTTGGAGCCCAAGTAATTTATTTGGAGCCCAATGCCTTAAAGGGCTTTACAGGCCCATACATTAACGATTCCTGTCCCAGCCCAAGCTCTCTAAAAAGACTAGGAAAACCCCCCTAAAAAAAACCTTATATATAAGGAGAAAATGGAAGAAACGAACATTTGATTTTCCTATTGTGAATGTGTGTGTGTGTGTTAAGGGCAGAAGTCAGCATTTCTGAGCAGCAGTATGGTTTCATGCCAAGGAAGAGTACTACAGATGCAGTATTTGCTTTGAGGATGTTGATAGAGAAGTACAGAGAAGGTCAGAGGGAGCTGCATTGTGCCTTTGTAGATCTAGAGAAAGCATATGACAGGGTGCCGAGAGAGGAACTGTGGTGTTGTATGAGGAAGTCTGGAGTGGCAGAGAAGTATGTTAGAGTGGTGCAGGACATGTATGAGAGCTGTAAGACAGTGGTGAGGTGTGCCGTAGGTGTGACAGAGGAGTTCAAGGTGGAAGTGGGACTACACCAAGGATCAGCTCTGAGCCCCTTCTTGTTTGCTGTAGTGATGGACAGGCTGACAGATGAGGTTAGACAAGAATCCCCTTGGACTATGATGTTTGCAGATGACATTGTGATCTGTAGTGAGAGCAGGGAGCAGGTGGAGGAAAACCTAGAGAGGTGGAGATATGCCCTGGAAAGGAGAGGAATGAAGGTTAGCCGCAGCAAGACAGAATACATGGCTGTGAATGAGAGGGACTCAAGTGGAATGGTGAGGTTACAGGGAATAGAGATAAAGAAGGTGGAGGATTTTAAGTACTTAGGGTCCACAGTCCAGAGCAATGGAGAGTGTGGAAAAGAGGTGAAGAAACGTGTGCAAGCAGGTTGGAATGGGTGGAGAAAAGTGTCAGGTGTGATGTGTGACAAAAGAGTCTCGGCAAGAATGAAAGGAAAGGTGTACAAAACGGTGGTGAGACCAGCGATGTTGTATGGCTTAGAGACAGTGGCACTGAGGAAAAGACAGGAGGCAGAGCTAGAGGTAGCAGAGACTAAAATGCTGAGGTTCTCTTTGGGAGTGACGAGGATGGATAGGATCAGGAACGAGTACATCAGAGGGACAGCGCATGTTAGATGTTTTGGAGATAAAGTCAGAGAGGCCAGACTGAGATGGTTTGGACATGTACAGAGGAGGGATAGTGAACATATCGGTAGAAGGATGCTGAGGTTGGAACTGCCAGGCAGGAGGCCTAGAGGAAGACCAAAGAGGAGATTTATGGATGTAGTGAAAGAGGACATGAAGTTAGTTGGTGTGAGAGAAGAGGAGGCAGAGGATAGGGTTAGATGGAGGCAGATGATTCGCTGTGGTGACCCCTGAAGGGAAAGCCAATAGGAAAAGAAGAAGATTGTGAATGTGTGTGTGTGTGTGTGTGTTTGTGTATATTTAGAAGAAAAGGACAGTGATCACTTAGAACCAAACATGCCCTTAGCTGACCTTTGTAAGTGTCCTATAATTATGATGGCCTGCCATTACTGCAAACACTCCAGATGCACACACACACACACACTCACACACCTAACCACAGACCATGGCCTCGCAGAACACTAACATTGATTTTCACTTAAGTCTTACAGGTCCAGCATACACCTCTAACCACCTACCATTCACAATATTTACCTAGCCGCCAACAGGGAATACACTATTGTCAGGCGGCGGCGGTGGCTCCTTTGACACCTACGCCATACCCAGGTCTATTCAGCGGGGCACCATGGGGGAGCCGCATATGAAATGCCCTCCTCATTTGTTTGTTCTTGCTGTCTCTACCCACCTGTCCTAACTGCTCTATTTGTGCTCTCCTCTCTTTGTCCGTCTCTCTGTGTTTGGTTGCTTGTATGCTGGAAATAATAGACTCCTTCCACAGTGACCAAAGCAACAACTGTCTTGTATGTACACACAATGTAAACTCTCCAGTGGCTCTCTTTTTGCTATTGTATGCTGAGTGGAAGTTGGTAGATGATGACAAACTCTACAAAGCTAGCAGCTTATTAGATATACATATATAACAGACATGTAATCGGTCCTACCTTTGTGAAGCTTATACAGTTTAGTCTGACGCTGATTCTGTTATGTGGTCATTTTTTGAGAGGTTTTTATGCAAATGGCGGTGGATAAAAGCATTAGAAATGCTTTCAGTGGGGCATTTGTATAGGGAAGATCTGGTGACTTAGTGGTTAAAGGACCATTCTGGTGATTTTGTATGTTTGAGCCCAATAAATACTACTCGCATGCATGTTATGCTCCTACCAGCAGTTTTCCAAAATATGAAACTGCTGTATTTTAGTTTTCCTGTTATTTTGCCAAATCCCTTAAACTTTCAAAATCAAATCTTCAGGTGATACACCCACCTTAAAAATTCAATGACTCCCCTGCTAACACGTATGTTCCAGTGTAGAAGGCATGGTCGTTTTAAATTTCTCGGTAAAAGTCGTCTTCCCCTGGGACTATATTCCCTGGTGGAGACATACATGTTCTTCTGTACAGCTCCTATTGAATCAGTTAAATTAAATAACTTTGACAACAAATATAAACAACTTTTGGTTCACTGTGATGCATTACTGATCCAACTATATTTCAAGTCTCTACAAGTTTATTTTTATAGCAGGGAATGAACGGAAACCAATAGCCGCCTGGAAGTTGGAAAAATTAATTGAAAATGTACAGCTCCAGTAGTATGTTTAGGAAAATGGTTGGCAGTAATGCAAAGTGTATTTGCTGAGCTCAAACATGGAAAAATCACCAGTAAGCTCCTTTAAAAAGTGTACCAAGTATTACTGTCTTTACCTTTGTTGCATGTCATTCTCCTCTCCTCTCCTCTCCCACATTTCTGTTTCTTTTCTATACAATAATATGCAAAAATGCCCAAAAAAAATAAATAAGAAAATTTCAACATAATGTAATTAAAAAGAACCCAAACTATAGCCTCATAATGTGGTTATAGATTTGAATTACCACCTGAAAAATCCACTGACAGACTAAACATTTTAAGCATTAGAAAGGTAGGATTTATTATGTTTTTTTAATTGCATTAGTTTGTAATAAATGGCTTATTATATTAACTATATTAAATAACTTATTAGAATTAACCTGTAGGAAAGGTGCTATTTTATGTAAATACAGTCTGACTGATTGATCCTCTGTGATGCTTTTTGTTGAAAAGACGACAAACAGAATCTGAAATGTTTGTTCCAGATTTGTATTTCTGAACGATTGTGTTTATATTATGGAATATTCTCTCATGTATTTGGCATTTATAAACTAGTTAGATGAGAAATAAGCTTGGCAATATTTGGAATGTGTGCTATGCTAATGCTATACTTCATACTTCAAGCAAAAATAAACACAGTGGAGAGATTGTTGCTCTTATCTACAAATGTATTTGATTCCATTTAATAAGATCACAAATTAAAGTAAAAAGAAAAAAAAGCTTAATACTAATATACACAAACTGTTGTTAAATGATCTAATGAAAATGATCACACAATAATATAATCTATGATGTAACACATTAACAAAATCTTATAATGTGAGAAAGTGAGTATATGCTTAAAGTAAGTCATTAATGCAGTATGAAGTTTGAAATCCTATTTTTAAAAATAAAGCCTTCATCATGGTGTTTTCAATCTATCTTGAAAATTCACATTTAAAAATACATATATAATTGTAAGATCATACCTTGCAAATTTCAATACATTTCTTTTATATATATATATATACATACATGTATGTATGTATGTATGTATATCAATGACAGATTTTCTCTACTTTACTTTAGACCTCAACCTATACAAACATGCAAAAAAGTTTAGAGAAAATGGAATACAACTTTTTTCACAGCTCAATTTGCATCTTTCCTGTCAAATCTCCTATAAGACTACCTAGAATACATTTACTTTTTGATTTTCAGTAATTGTCATTGATATCCATCTTGTGGACAAAAAATAAATAAATAAATAAAACAACATCATTCAAAACATGAGCCAAAAGTGAAATGACAAGGTTCAAACAAGGTGAAATAACGATGAGGCCTGTGTCAACCTACTCTCCTTTAACCAGCTCAGATCATATCAATGAGCTCCAAAGTGATGGACGCTGGTAGAAAACTGATGGAGGTCTGGGGCCAGTTGCTCTCCAGGTGGTGACCAGGAAAAAGTCCAAAACCTAGCCCAGGAATGTAGGGGTCAAAGGTCAATCTGCAGGGGACAGGTATGGTGGCAGGACATAGTTTCATATACAAGACTTGCATAGAGTAGAATGCAAACCCATATGCACACCACACAAACATATGTGCACACACATATACATACACACAAACATGCACACACACACTTTTTGAGCAGTAGGGTGCTGTCTGAGTCGGCTGTCTTCCAGTCAGAAAGTCAATCAAATGGAAACAAAGAAAGGAGAGGTTTTGTTCTGTTCTTCCATCCACTTCTTTACCTGTTTGTGCAGGACAAGTCTCATTCTCTGTTTCAGCTTATAATGTTCAGTTTTATCCCAACTATCACTTGCAATGGCACAGTTCCAAGTCTGACGGTGAAGGAGACACAGAGACTACAGAGCAGATTAAAAGCAAGAGTCAAAGTCATGGAGAGGAAGGGTGGAGGAGTGGGGTGGTGGAGGCGGGGAGGGGGGGTGCAGATTTTAATGCACGGTCAGAAGCAGGCATCATCGATTTCAACACTAAGTGAAGGACAAGGAGCACGGAGCTCGATTCCAAATCAATGACACAGTCCAAAATATCTGCCATGCCGAGTGCAAGGGCTCCCAGATTAGTGTGCAAAACGCCAAGTGGCACAAATTTTGTCAGACACACATGTAGAAACACACACATTGACCTCTGAGGCAGGGGAGAGCGAGAGAAAGAAAGTCAGGCAGACGCGCCAACAGAAACAGACAATCCGATCCCCCTGTGAGGAGAATGATGTTTATTTTTCCTCTGATCATTCTGAAAAGAGGAATGCATGGCATATGCAAAGGAGCACCACTTATGGGGATCCTATAGAGACCAAAGCAGTGGGTGTGATGGACTAATTAAGTGGGGCCTGCGTACTCAGACATCAATAGGTTCCATCAGACTGCACATAGCTTCTATAATGGCACATCCATGTCCAATCATAGGGGGAATACTGCTGATTACACACCTGCACACACAAGCGATGCTAAAAAGATCTAAAAGTAAAATCTGTATGCTTAATTTAAGGAATAAAAGAGATATGTATTATACTTACAAATCATCTCTATTTACATGTTTCTTGCACTTTAAAATAGCTTTTACAGCTTTAGAAAAACCCAAGAGAAAAATCAATGTTTTCCTTGACTGGTTAAAGAGTTGGAAAGGAGAGAGAGAGAGAGAGAGAGAGAGAGAGAGAGAGAGAGAGAGAGCTACTGCACAAAGCTGAAGAACGGGAAACCTCTGATTGTTGTCCGAGCGCACTTGCGAGCAGAAATTAAAATGTTTCATATCGAGCAATCCAAAATGAATTGGGCGAGGCCAGAGGAGAGAAAAGAAAAATCAATGGATCTCTGGCTGCGGTGAAAGGGACGGCATCGTGAAGGGGATTTGCCAGTGGGGCACAGCAGCTGCCAAATAACCTAGAGCTAAAGAATTACAATAATACTGATGAAGTGTGTGAGGGCTTTTAGAGGCAAGGCTGGAAAATCGCTCTGATGGAGGCATTACAATGCTATCTGAGTCGGCTGCCCTCTCTGCTGCTCTGAAAGCACGACAACAGATCTAACATTACTTTGGATTTTTAAGGCTAAGGCTGTACGGTGAGCGACAGAGAGAGAGAGAGAGAGAGAGAGAGAGAGGGAGGGAGGGAGAAGGTTTTTCTTTATTATTTCCCTGTGGGACGTATGGATGATGGGATTTTTCCATCCTAATCCCTTCACCAACATACAGCTCCACTGGCGATTTTACCTGTCAAGCTTCTGGAATTTTCCTGTTTGAGTTTCTAAATTCTGCCTTTTTTTTTTTTTTTTTTTTNTTTTTTTTTTTTTTTTTTTGGTACGCCATATATATGTGTTAAAGAAGAAAAACAAGCATTGGGGGTGTGGGGTAGGGCTAGGGGGTGGGGATGGTGAGCAACTCTTCCCCCGTTACATTCTGAGCAGCAGCAATAAGAGGAGATGCGATGGGGTGGAAAAAAAAGATGAGAGGAACAAGCTCCCATCATCTATTTTAATGCTGCGTTTAATTTACATTTACTTTTTGCTGCCGATAAAAGCGGACAGGGAACACAAGGACAGTGACACCCAGAGAGCTCCCAGGGTCAGAGGGCAGCAGTTAACCTGTCAGAAGCAGAGTACTGATTAGAATAAATCTACACACTCACCAGAGGTCAGCTACGGCCTCTAGTACCGCCTGACCCACCACTCTCTCAGGGTGTGTGTGCGTGTGTGTGTTAATATGCTTGAATGCGGGCATTAATCTACATTTGTGCAATAGTGTGCAAAAGCATATTTATGTCCATGGGTGTGTATTCACTTGTGTGTTTTTCATATGCAGCAGTATTTCCTCACAGCTATTATAGCAGCAATTCCATTGATGTCCATTGTCCAAGCATATGCTGTCGTCCACCAAATCCAGATCCTTAAAGGGCTCTATTTTGCATGTTTACGTTACTGACAATCATTTCCCAAAGGATAAAACCGTACTTCAGCTTTCCTGATATTTTGCAAAATCTCTCAATCTTTCAAAGTCAAATATTCAAGTGATACACCCACCTTAAAAATCAATGTTTTGTCTGCTAATAGTTACGCAGCCTTATGAAGTCACGGTCATTTAAATTTTTCAATACTATACTATATTCCCCGGTGGAGACATACATTCACTCTGCGCTTTTTATTGCACTTAAATGCTAAAATTATGAAACTTTGAAAAAAACCTGAATACATGTGTTGTTCACGATGATGGATTACCTATCCCAAGAACATTTCAAGTATCAACAAGTTGATTTTAATAGCGTACCAGAATGAACTGAAACCAATGGTGGTCTGGAAAGTAGAAAAAACATTGTAACTCACCATTCCAATAGTATGCTTTGGGAAATGATTGTCAGTAACACTATGTGTATGAAAATTGAATATATTAGGCTCAAACATGCAAAATGGATGGTATGGTCCTTTAACTGGATCTGGATCAAACTTTTGATAGTCTCTCATGGGATCAATAAGACTGATTTTTCATTGAGATTGGTGTATTACAGATATATCACCNAAAAAAAAAAAAAAAAAAATTCTGCAATGTTAAGAAATCATTTAAAAAAATTCCAAGCTCTGGATCTGCACCTAAATTTAACCAATTCTTCCCAAAATCGATTCATAAGTTTTTGAGTAATCCTCTAACAAACAAACAAGCAAACAAATAAACCTAATAACACATTTGAGTAAAAAGCATAACTTGATTGGCAGAGGTAATAAAAGCAGACATGAGAAATAATAGTCTACCATTATAGTTATAGCAATAACAGTAATAATACTAATAGGAATATTAGTTTATCAGTTATTTACTTTCTGTAGAAAATGATGATCCTAAAGCATAAAGCAATGAGCTGTTGTCCGTTCCTCTTCTTCATGTGAGGAGTTTGGGAGGGCCTGCACGGTGGGATAGAAATCTAACACACATAAACACTAGACTTCATCACTGGGGCTCAGAGGGCAAGAACCTGCGGCCCTCTTACAGAGGATGAAAGAGCCATCACTGAATAAAAGAGAGAGGCTGCCAGTGTACACATACATGCACATCCGCACACGCAAACCCACAAAAAGCACCATGTATAAAAAGCTGGAGGCTATCGCCGTGTGAGCTACCATGTGGGATGTTTTGGGCCCCACACCTATGGAGGGTCTAAAGCTGCGGCTGAACTTGCCGGGTGAAGTGAGGTTATGCAGAGCTGCTNACCTATGGAGGGTCTAAAGCTGCGGCTGAACTTGCCGGGTGAAGTGAGGTTATGCAGAGCTGCTGTGGAGAACCGGGAGGCTCAGTTCATCTTCAGCCCAGCTCGTCAGTGAGAATGTTCCCTTTCTTTTTTCTTTTCATTCCATGTTTTTCTGGTGAAAGTAGAGAAATTTAATTTTTTTTTTTTTTTTTTTTTTTACATTTCAGACTTTTAGAGACTCGGTGCAAATATAAAATAAGCTTCTATCTTAATTGTAACAATTACAACCAGCCAATGCTAATGAATACAAGGATCATCCGCTGCATCCAGGTAATGCATAACAAATACTCCTAAGTGACCTGAATTTTCATTAATCATTATCTACCAAATGTGGAATCTCCATTATCATGTTTGTGGGTAACTATACTGGTTTTCACTGTATCAATACAGTAAGAAGTGTTTTTGCACCAATCTGCACATTTTCCAACACATTCCACACATTTACATAAAACTGGCTGTAAGTGCAGCCAGCTAAAGATTGTGACGGATTTCAACATTAACCAACTAAAGATTTGGAAATGAAAAGCAGTGAGCTTGTGTCCAAAAATGCAACAATAAAGCAGGTCAGTAAAAGTTATTTAAAAAAAAAGACAAGTACAGAAAAAAGGAAAAAAAAAAAAAAACAGTTTCCTTTAAACTAACATGATACTAGGTTGGACAGAGAACAAAACAATGAAGCCATCATCAATCATCTCTGTTGGTTTCCTGAAGATGATGTGTGGTGGAGTAGGCAAAACAAACACACACTCATACACACTCACAGGTGGCTGTCACAAACGCCCTGCAGATCTTGCTGTTATACTGTTAAACATACATGTACTTATACTGTTTATTCTCATCAGCAGGATTCAGCTGGCAAGTATCCAAGTTTTCTTTGGCTCATAAGTTTTGCCCATGTCTTAGACTTTGTTCACCTGACAGATAACTATGTATAAGATAAGATAAGATAAGATAAGATAAGATAAGATAAGATAAGATAAGATAAAATATGGACAGGATTGGCCAAGACAGTACAAACTATGACAAGTCAAGATAAGATATGATGAGACAAGAGGAAGCAAGATAAGACAAACCAAGGGAAGACAATACAAGTGAGATAATGCAAGATAAGACAAGAAAGGACAAGACATGATGAGATAAGACAAGACAAAAGGAGATGGGATGTGACAAGATAAGAAATGACAAGGCAAGATCAAACAAGATGAGATGAGATTAATAACAGAAGACAGGAAAAGACAAGCTATCAATTTTTATTTTAAAACTTTATTTGAAGGAAATTGTTTGCTGGGAAACAAAAAAAGTATCTTATTAGCAATTAAAAAGAAGATTCCTGTAGCCACACTGTGAGACCATGCCAACCCCTAATCTATGGAAGCAAATTAAGCAGACATCATTATAAAAGAGCACAAAACCAACAGAGAGCATCCTTGAACGCTTTAAAGATATATATCCATGCCAATAGTGCCACCAATTTGGAATATTTCAGTCCAGGCACTGTTTTATTTTCAAACAGAAATATGTATCTCAACAGCAGTGGGGAGGAATGTGGGGATTTCTGAGGCGCTATTGGACACAAACTTTAACTGTATGATTAATTAAAACTTTCTTCAAATCATTAATGGCATATTTATGTCTCATGATTTTTTTATGATTTTTTTTTATTTAAAGGAACAAATTATATAGAGATTTTATGTCCAAGGTAGAATTAAAAGACAAGTTAGAGGACATGGAATTTGTGCTGAAAATGCTGCTTTTATCAAGTTTACACATACATTTTTTACTTATTCTTTTTTGAATGAATTAAATGAATGAATGAGTTTCACCAGTTTATGTAATAACTAAATAAACTAATAATCATATTATTTAATTAATGAACAATGGAAATATTGAGCCCTAAATATTCATCATTGGGACACATTAACACATTAACATGCCATATGGTAAGTATGTTTTAATAAAGGGAAAAAAAATGGTGATAACAACAATTGAAAAAATATCATTATAAGCATCTTGAGAGGGAAACTCTAATTTATATATTCAGTTCAGTAGAGTTATTTCTGTAATCTCTGTATACCAAAGGCGTGAGAAACTAAAAATTATGAGTAGAAATTCCTACAAAAGGCAGGTGTGTTTGCAGCAGCAGCAGGTATCTCCCTCTCTGTCTTTGTGTGAGTCGGCCAGAGAGATCAGTGGTGTCAGAGCGATCAGGCCCAAACCAGGAGATCTTTTTTCCTCTGACCTATTGTTCTTCCTCCGTTTGAAAACACGCTGCAGCCTTTCATCCCAAACTCTGTGCGCAGAGAAACAGGAAGTGTCTGCATCACACACTCCATCCATCATCTCTGTCACATTGACAGACTATTGACTTGCATTGTTATCCACTGCTAACAAGACTGACTCACGCCGTTGCATGATAAATCTCTTTCTGCTATGCGTTCATATGTCTTCCAGCTCTGTCCTTTATGCTATATGAGACATTACTGTTGTCACTTTTTGTTAAAAGGGCATAATATCTTTGTGATCTGTTTAGTAAATATTAGGGCTGACATATTTCCTGTGATGTGTGTGCTGTTATTTTTTCTTATTTCTCTGGGTAACAAACAGCTCGCTACCTTCTGGCGTCTGTTCAAACTAGAGAGTGAACAGAAAAATTATATTTTTCACCAGGTTTTTTTTTTTTTTTTT
>VXCM01002244.1:17459-52598 GCA_014773175.1 Lucifuga dentata | reverse complement strand
AAAAAAAAAAAAAAAAAAAAAAGAAAGAAAAAAACAGAAATGAAGGAGAATATTTTCTGAAAGAATTTGTTCTGTGGAAAAATGAAAAGAAAGACAAAATCTTCAAAAGGTTTCTTTTGTACAAATAATGTATCTACTAGCTAATAAAATCTTTGGCACGCTACTCAGACATTTGTAATAAACTTGCTAACCATATGTCCTCTTCTAAGTCTCTTATTAAAACTAAATTATACAAGACATGTTAGTTTTTTTTAATCTCTCCTTATTAATTACTATAATTAATATTTTAATGAATTATGTGCTAGTCATCATTACTGTTTATTTTATTTCTAACTTTGATCTGTTAAATTGTTATGTGATTATGTTAGCTGTTAGGTCATATCTGACTGGATTACGATTGAACTACAATGACCATAAAACATTCTCCTTCTGACAACAAACGCTGTCACATCATAGTGAGTCATGTTAGCATGTGGCTACATAAACAATAACTATTGTGACCAGGTCACAAGTGTTACTCTTGTTACTCCGACATATTTACTGCAGTTTTAACTGGTGTGAAAATTATTTCAATTACCTGCTGATTTCAGCTGTAAAGTAACATCTTGTTTTTCATTTTTATAAGTCAGGTTTTTACTTTCTGTTAACTCTGAATATATGTACGCACACAGATCCTGCTTTTGTTTGAAGTGTTGGTTGTGCACATCCTCTAAAATTAACACTATAAGTTTGCAGGATGCAATACCTACAAAAATCATGGCGGCAGAAATGTCACCTTTTGTCACATCAGCAGTGCAGCAAACAGAAAAATGACTAATAGTTATGTGGAGAAGATGATCGTTCACAGCAGGATTTGTTTGATGGCCTCACCATCTTTGTTGTCGCCACTGAGGCGACAACAAAGATGGTTTCTTTTGCTTTCATAACAAAAGTAAATTGCCGATCTCCACCATTTTCACCACTTTGCTGATGAGTGAATTCAGAAGCAGCTTTTAAGGTGTTCTGATTCAATGCCAGGATGATTTATGTTTCAGGTTCCACGTTGCCCCTGGTGGATATATTAGTTACTCGTCCAGGTTGAAATAAATTACGCAAATGAGTACGTGAGCAACATCGCTCATGTAGGAAATGTGGGCCAATACATATTAATGTTAATGTCAAGAATAATCATGGTCTTCATTGGCTACCATGGCTAGAGTTGTTACATGGCAAGCGTTTGTGTCTGACACAACCTAAGTTTTCTTTCTAAAACCCACTCAAGACAGGCTTAACTCTCCACCCCCACACCCCCCTTACCCCAGCTCCAGGCCAACTCTAATAGCAATCAATGAAGTCCCAGACACAACAGCTAATTCAATTTCACTGGACCAGTTTTCTCATCAGGGCTCAAGGTCCTGTCCCCAGCTGATAGGGCCCCAGAACATGTCTGGGAGAGGGAGGATTTATCCAGGCCCTCAGCCGCCCTTCTCTAATAGACACAGATAACCGGATTGGTAGAGGAGGAGGGAGAGCAGAGTGAGGTAAGGACCAGCTCACCTGCCTGCGTGCCCAAAGTGAGGCCCGATTCCCAGCCGCGAGGTACATCTCTCTCCCCTATCTGCACCCCTTCCCTCTCCTCCTGTATTAAAAAAAGAAACTTAATCAAGAGGGTTAAACTCCCACTCTTCTTTCTTCAATGAGATTTTAGAGACTTAGGGCAAGATAGAAAATAAGGAAAGAAGAGACCAAAGAAGGTGGAGGGCTGAGGCATGTCTGAGGGGTCTGAGGGGAGATTAACATCTGTGTGGCACAGACCCGGCTTCGGTTCGCTTACCTGAGGTTCCCCAAATGATTCCAGGGGTGCAAAATGGTGCGTATCTCAATCTGTGAAAAGTGAGAGAGGAGAGGATAAGAAGAGAGGCAGCACCCTCCTCTAGATGTCTGACAGCTGGTGACCCATGGGGGCAGAGGCTCGAGGAGAGGAGGGGGATCAAAGAAAGGCTGAAAAGGAGGAAAAAACAGTGCGTTAACAACTATATGGGGAAAAGATATAGTCAAAGATCTCTTTCTACCTTCTTCGATCTCTGTCTTATTTCTCCTCTCTTTTCTTGGCCTTTAGCTCTCCTGGACAGTAACCTGCTGTCCACACCAGCCTCTTTAAATAATACAAGGCTAGACTGAGGTGTAAGCACGCAACAATCTCCTACATGCTCTGGGACAACAGAGTAAACAAATCAAACATCAGAGACACAACAGCCCTCAGGCTCTGCATTCAGGCTCTCATACACAGCCTTTGTGAGGTGTGGCACATGGGTATGTGTGTTTTTCTATGTGCGTGCATGTTCAAATGTCATGTTCAGCTGTATGAAACCAGATATGTGTGTGTCTCCAGCATCATTCAGGATCCCTGGTGAGAAGACGCCTGATGGCAGATGCTATAGTCTGATGGCGCCTGATTAGCAAACGACACCAAACCATTACATATCTCACACAACTCACACATGGGTAGCAATGAATATGCAGAAAATCAAACTTATGAATCTGACCCAAAACAAAGCTGTCCAAATCCTACCCAAACCCAACTTGCATATCTTAATTTTCAAACACAGAAACTCTACCTGAAAGCGACCAGAGGACACTTGGACTCTACCGGAAAGGGATAGACCCGATCCATAATGTAATCAACCTGAACAGACTCAAGTAGAAACAGAATACCAACACTGGCAGCAGCATGATTCACCACCAATAAACAAGCAGCTTTTCTTTTGTTTCTTACATGATCAGAAAACACCTCAGTGTTTGGTAGACTTAAGTATACGTTCTTTGTTTTGTGCTTAAAAAACATAATACTGACCCGCAAATTTTAAACAATTACAGGCCAATCTCAAATCTTCCTTTTATGTCAAAACTACTTGAAAGGGCTGTTGCAAACCAACTTACTGACCACTTATCTAACAACGATCTTTTCGATAAATTTCAATCTGGCTTTCAGTCCCGTCATTCTACTGAAACTGCCCTGACAAGAGTAGTCAATGATCTGTTAATTACTGCTGACTCTGATTCAGCATTACTGCTGCTGCTGCTTCTTGACTTGAGTGCTGCCTTTGACACTGTGGACCATAACATACTTCTAAGCTGCTTGGAGAANCTTCTTGACTTGAGTGCTGCCTTTGACACTGTGGACCATAACATACTTCTAAGCTGCTTGGAGAAGCATACTGGTATTTAGGGCATGGTGCTTTCATGGTTTCATTCATATTTATCAAATAGAACTCAACGTGTATACTACAATGATACAATTTCTACTTTCTCTGTAGTAAAGTCTGGTGTACCCCAGGGATCGGTCCTTGGCCCTATGCTGTTTTCTATTTACATGCTTCCTCTTGGTGATATCATTTGTAAATATGATGTTCAATTCCATTGCTACGCTGATGACACACAGCTATATGTACCTGTTAAGCCAAATGACCTTTCCCAGCTCCGAAACTTAGAGGCATGTCTTTTAGAAATTAAAAAATGGATGAATATAAACTTTCTGCTGTTAAATGCTGATAAAACTGAACTGTTAGTTGTTAGACCAGCAAAGCATGGGCATTTGTTTGAGAATTTGAGTGTTAACATTGACGACTGTATTATTCCTGAAAGCTCGACCATCAAAAACCTTGGAGTGATTTTTGATTCCCGTTTAACATTCCAGCCTCATATCAAGTCCATCACCAAGACAGCATTTTTTCATCTCAGTAATATTGCTAAGATCCGGCCTATTCTATCATTACGTGATGCTGAAACTTTGATCCATGCATTTGTATCTTCCAGACTTGATTATTGTAATGTACTTCTCTCTGGTCTTCCAAACTGTGCTATTAGAAGTCTACAGCTTGTCCAGAATGCCAGAATCCTGACAAAAACTAGAAAATATGATCATATAACACCCATTCTGGCCTCTCTTCATTGGCTACCAGTACAAGCTAGAGCTGGTTTTAAGGTTCTTCTTTTAACCTATAAGGCCTTGCACATGGACTTGCACCACCTTACTTATCTGAGCTACTTACTCCATACACACCGGCTCGTCCTCTCCATTCTCTCGATGCTGCTCTCCTGGTTATTCCTTCAATTAACAAAAAATCGCTTGGCTTTAGAGCATTTGCTTACCGTGCCCCTTATCTCTGGAATACACTACCACTACATGTTAAAGAAGCAAGCTCAGTTGAAATTTTTAAATCAAGGTTGAAAACCCACCTCTATTCATTATTTTACAGCCTACCTTAGATTGTCACTTTTTCAAGCATCCTTTTAACTTTGCTCTTTTTAATGTCCTTGTTTTTACTGTAACTTTGCTTTGATCTTTTTAATGTCCCTACTTTTACTATAATTATTCTAATATTGGGGCTTTAGTGTTTTATTGTTGCATGTTTTGTTTTCAGTGTTTCTTTTACTGTAAAGTGTATCAGGACCATGATGCATGGTGATTTTGCACTTTAAATAAAATTGACTGATTGATTGATTGATTGATTGATTGATTGATTGATTGATTGATTGTCTAAAATAGCACATTTTCTTCTGATTATGATGCATTGAAAAATCAGAGCTGATAGAGATTCTGCTCAGATCAGATCCACTCTGGTATCGACAGAGACCTGAGACTTGAGGCAACAGCACAGGATCCACCTCCCGACTGAATATAATTTGGACTCACCCAGACTAGGTCTCAGGTTGGGTCTCAGTTCCTAGATTTCATAAAGACCTCAAATGTAGACAGAGATCCAGGTACAAACAACAATGCAAGTAGACAAAGGCCCAACTTACATCTCTCATTAAAATCCAATCTGTATCTTGATACATTATCCAGATAAGGGAAAAACATGTTAATTAAAGGGGTACATAAATGAAAGAACACAATCCGAATGCAATCCAATCTGCTAGGCCACATATGGATGTGGTCTGGCTGGCATCATGATCAAATCTCAGTCACAACTAGTCAGGTGTAACTGCAATCCATATAGCTGGGACACATTTGTGGGATAAAATCCTCAACTTAAAAATGTCACCCTACTTCATCTACCCATCAACGCGAACTCTTGTCAACAAATTGATTTTCAATCAGGAGTTGCAACTTGTCATAAATGGGTAACTCCACCTGGAAAGCAGACAGTGACAACCCACACACACTCACACACACAAAAAAGGGTGAAACTTGTCCATGGATACAGGAGGAAAGGGTAATCTGGTAACATGTGATCACAATGCAGGCAGAATCCAGATAATAAGAATTAATATTAATGCAAGTCCCAACTTCAGATGTTTATATCCAGCTACACTTTTAAATGCAAACTACAGTCTAGTAGAAGGGGCCACACAGACACACACATCTGCACACACTTGACCTTGACATCACGCCACTACACAAACATAGTCAGCTATCAAACCAAACTACTCTTTAAACAAATGCCAAATTGAAGAAATTTCCACAACAAGCACAGTCAAATTCTTCCTCACTCAAGGCTTCTGCAACAAAGAAGAGAGGCAATGAAACAAACAAAAACGCTGATTTCCGTTACTAATGCATCAGGCATGGTGGAGTGATGTTGTTTCTGAAGCTTGAAACGATGTGCCGACAGTTGTCATCGTCTTAAAGTCGCCATAGCAGCTTGGTCCAGACTGGGGTACAATGAGCTGGATGCCAGCCAAAATGTCTCCTCTCCAAACATCACACGCTTCAGACGGCCTTTCAGGTCGCACAGAACCAAGTGAAGGCTGAATGCACAAAAAGAAAAAAGGGAAGATAATTCAATTTCTTATGAGCATGAAGTAAAATTTATTGAAACGCTTCTAAAAAAAAAAAAGAAAAAAAATACCAAATAGGTATCCGAGCTGAAATAACAAAGCACCATCATCAGTGTGATAAATGAAAACGTCGGATGATTATTTCCTCCCGACATTTCATTATTCTGTGTCACCTCCCAAAAGCCAAAACTAAAGCAAGAATTCATAAAATATGTAATTTAGCGCTGACCTTTGACAGAGTTCAGTGGGTCCCCATCTGTGTGTGAGGAGCAGCGAGGAGCGCAAAGAGAGAAGAATGATGACCCCTTTAACAGCTTGCCTGCGACTACCTGCTGATCCAAAAACACTGGCCAGACATGAAGCCCCTGCATAGTCAAAGGATCAAACAGGGCCAGAGAATACTGCTTATTTCAGAGAAAGAGGGAGAGAGGGGGAGGTCGGAGGGNGGGGGGGGGGGGGGGGGGGGGGGGGGGGGGGGGGGAGCTAAAGGAGAGTGATGGAGACAGTGAAGGGGACAGGAAGACTGAGAGAAATAAAATGAGAGAATGTTAATGGGCTAATGTTGCCAATAGATGTAACCTGTACCTCAGCTGATAGGAAAAGAAACTACAAAAACGGCTGCTGTTTGAAGCCTAATCCCCTTTTACATTCTTAATTAGCTAACAACAAGCCATAAGCCCCTTTGTTGTGCTGAACCACACATACTAAATGCTTATTGTGAGTGTGTTAAGAAGCTGATCTGAGAGGAAAAATCTCTGTGGTTGGAAAAACACGGTGTGACTTAAACGCATCGTCACATCGGTGACTTTTGTCAATCAGCCCGTTTGCTCATAGGGTGGCTGAGATGGATTCTTGTTTTGTGATCGTGACTGAGTGATTCATAGGGAATATATTAAAGGAAAACATGTATACTCTAATACTATTTTTAAAAAAACTGGAGCAACAGTTATATACATATTTTTAATTTTATACATGAAAAATTAAATTCAGAACTCAGTAAAGCATACATCTCCACTATGCAGACACAATTTATCTTGTTCTAATAATATACTTAAACCACTTTATTTGATATAAGAAAACTGTTTATAATTAATTTATTGCACCTGTTCATAATTTATCATGGAATAAATATGCCTGATGTTTTCATTGAAATTGATGTATTAATTTTAAAGAAACTGATAAAATTATGGAGAAACACCTTATCTCACAGTAATAATGAATCTTTTTATTTTGTTTTTTTTTAATTCCTGGATCCGGATCTGTTTCAAATTTTAATGGGTTCTACCCAGAGTGATGCCCCATCCAACCAACTTTAATCAAAACTGGTTCTTCAGTTTTTGAGTATGCTTCTAAAAACAAACTAACAAACAGAAATGGGAGAAAACATAACCTCCTTAAGTAGGCCTTTTGTTGTCACTAAATCTGTTAGTTGCAGGGAAGAATCTAATTTTTAGGATTTTTTTTTTTTTTTTTTTTTAACAGGTAAAGGTAAATGTACTGAATATTATCTTTGGTCTCTGTGCATTTGTGGTAATATGAAAAATGTGTTTTAATTAATTAAAAGAGTCATAAGTGGGCTAATTTCTCATTTCTTGTCTCTAATTTCAGTGTAACATTTGTTGTGGATGCTTGTGGTCTCTCTCTCTCTCTCTCTCTCTCTCTCTCTCTCTCATGCAAGCATGCAGCACGCACACTCAAGCAGTTGTGGAGCATGGTTGCAGGTGGCATGAAATGCCCACAATGGTTCCTGAGGGATTACTTTCTCCCACTTTATTTGTTTATTACCGTGTGGAGAGCGACTAGGGCAGCAGTGACACAACAAACAGGATATAGTACTGAGTGGTTTCCTGTGGTTTCTGATGCCTCACGCTGATCACTGTAAAGATTACTGCATCTGCTGTGATATACAGTGCTGCACGAGACTGTTCTCTCCAATATACAGTAAGTTGTGTCAGCCTGAATGTGTTACAGCTTCACACACAGGCACTTGAGTTGTGTTTTACCAATGGTTACAGGTAACTGAGGCCTGGTTTATGCTTAAAGGACCATACCGGCCATTTTGCATGTTTGAGCCTAATATATTCAATTTCCATACATGTTACNGCTTAAAGGACCATACCGGCCATTTTGCATGTTTGAGCCTAATATATTCAATTTCCATACATGTTACTGGCAATCATTTCCCAAAGCATGCTACTGAACAGAGTTAAGACCAAAAATTTCCTACCTTCCAGACCATCATTGGTTCAGTTCATTCTGATTTTAATAGTACACTATTAAAATCAACTTGTTTATACTTGAAATGTTCTTGGGATAAGTAAACTATCATCACAAACAACATGTATTCAGATTTTTTTCGAAGTTACATAATTTTAGCATTTAAGTGCAACAAAAAGCACAGAGTGAACACATGTCTCCACCAGGGAATATAGTCCCAAAAGAAGACTTGCATTTATCGAAAAATTTAAACGAATGTGACTTCATAAAGCTGCGTAACTATTAGAGGCGAAATATTGATTTTTAAGGTGGGTGTATTACTTGAATATTTGATTTTGAAAGATTTTGCAAAATATCAGGAAAGCTGAAATACAGTTTCATCCTTTAGGAATGGTTGCCAGTAACATAACGTGTATGAAAATTGAATATATTAGGCTCAAACATGTAAAATGGACGGTATGGTCCTTTAACATTGACGTGATGTGGATGTGGACATGGACATACCTCTGAAATAGACCATCAGCATGTCCACGCATTCATGGTTCTCATGCTTTCATGACAGCCGCGGATGATGATCGCACACTGCAGCACTGCAACTCCAGGACTTTTGGTGGCACTGTAGGACAAAACTCTTAACCGCCCTCAAACACGAAAACAAACCCAGTGGTAATCCGATTCAGTCACCCACAACAACAGACTGAGGAAGTGAAATTAGAGTTGTCTATTAATGAATTGCTGTTATTTGCATCGTCTGCATGATGAAAAAGTTGTTCACTGTTGTTTTGTCTGTCCCTCTCTCACTCCTTTCACACCTACCTCCGCACCTCTTTGCTTGGTCAATCATCAATTAAGGTGTATTTATGTCACACAAATACTGTCCATGTTTTTTCAATCGAGTAGTGTGTGAGCAACCCTCAAAAGTGGCCTCTGTGGCCGGCTGTTTGGCTGCAATTATGTCACATTTTCACACACTCTGTGTTGCATCCATTAAGCATAAACCACCATTTGTGCCAATTATGAGACTGATAAATAGTGAAAAATGGCAGGTGTTGCATTATCCCTTCGGTTTGGTGGAGGATTTTACATTAAGGTTATTACCACTGCACTTGCTGAGTCACGCCTTTAGACTTTATTTTATGTTGTTGTATTATTGTCAGTAAGTCCTTTTTTCAGTCATGCAGAATTTCCCATACGCTAAGTTAACTTGATTTTGAAGCGCTAACGCAAAATGCACAAAAAGATTACTATCAATAGCTGGAACTCATCTAAACTGAGCATAGCTTGTGAGGAATGGAATATGGAAATGTAGATATATATGCCCAAATCAGTGGAATTTAATCGGAACCCCAGTGGCACCCAGGATGAGCTTGACCTCTTTTTTATTATTACATCCAGAGATATTTTTGTTCCTTCTTAAGCCACAGCCCTCCCTCCTCACAGCAAGAAGCTCACTCTGGCAATCTCACTTGGGACTGCTAAAAGTCATACCACACACACACACACACACACACACACACACAAAGACACATGCATCACAGGGTTACTGGTGCAGTTGAGACGTTTTACAAATATGTGAAAGTGTGAGAGATCAAGACAGGTGACATATCTGTGGGCCAACAGGGGATATTACACTGTGATTAGATCTAGTATTATAATAATAAATGTCAACACGTTACGGTATATGTTCCTATTCACAAAAAGAGCTTCTAAAATGGATAAAAATCAGCACAGCTTACATGAAAGATAATCACCACGTGATGAAAAAATAATGCACATTGGAATTAAATCACCAGTCATGATAAGAACTGCAGCAAGAAAAGGGCATTCTCTCAAATTAATTTTTAAAATTTCCATTCAGTGATATGTTTGTCCAGGATTTAATTTCCAGCTAAGTGGCAAAATGATATCCAATTAGTTAATTAAGTACGATCCAGCTGTGTGCCATCTCTCCACACCAGGGGCTGTCTCCCTGCGGGCCGCTGGTTTAATCCTCTCTGCTCTAATTATCACACTGACATTATTAGACGATACCTGGCTTTATCCGCTACCTTCCGCGCCGCAGCGTTACTCAGTCTCAGAAGGTGCATCCCAAAGTATTTTCCTCCCCTCCATTACTACCTGGAAATGTGAGGTGGAGGAAGGGAGGAGAGGAGGGGAGGAATGGAACAGGAGGAAATGAAACCAGAGACATGACATTTGGACAGTTGTATTTCCTCCACCGTCATCATAAGCGACGTCCGCCGATGATGAAGTGGACCAATCACACATTTTACTCTTTCTGCAATGCCGTTTGCATCTTCCACACACACATATGTGATATTGATTTTTAATTAAGATGATCAGAATTCCATCGGATGTTGCATCTGCACAAACCCTGTTCTTGTAAAGAAACATTTAAAATGCTTTACAGTTTAAAGATTAACATGGCTAAGTTTAAAATGAATGTTGCCTTATTTGAAAAGTTGGTTGTATGTCATTTTCCTTAATAACAAGATTATTTTATAAGTATGAATAATTATTAATAAACAACTGTTCCCATTTCATGAATGTGTGTGTTTGTGTGTTGGTCATTCAAACAGAATTACTTTGTGTAATAGTTTCTTTGTTTCAAACATATTTCAAATTTTCAGTCGCTCTTTAATCGCCATATTGACACATGCAGAAATATTTGGGAAATTTTGTCCCAACTGTAATTCTACTCAAGTCATTAATAAATTTTTATGTTGATGTGCACGTGCACAGATTTCTATGCTCTAAAAGAAAGGACGGTGGTTTGTTGTTTGAAGTGATCACAGACTGACTGTGGATTTAATAAATCTGCAAACATGTTTTTTTTTTTTTACTGGAGAAATCTACATCTGACAGGCAGGAGTTCACCTGAGTTTGTTTGCTGATCAGCGTTGATGGGCTGGTTAAGGGGGCGTGGCCACAGTGATGTCACATCAAAGTGTTAAAACCACTTCCTGAAAGGATACACGCGTGTGTCCTCCACAGGAGGAGAAATTTGGAGAAGAAAACAAAGCTCCTCCACTCGTTTCCTCCAGGTTTGGGACAGAGGAAAGGAGGATAGAGGGGAGGTCAGGAAGAGACATTTTAGTACATTTGGGATGCACATAGTATATGAAAAGCATGACAGGAAGTGGGTGTTTGCTTGATTTAAAAAGTATTTTATGGGNTGGGGGGTTGTCTTATTTAGTGTATAGTTTAGCATAGTTTCAATGAAATGTGAAAGTCACACAGAGAGAATCACAGATCCAACATATTTAATTCAAAATTTCTCACATTTCTTTCTTTCTTTTTCTTTCTTTCATTAGTTATTTAGACACTTTGTTTTAAGTATTTATTTAGTTGGTTTATTTTTTGTTTATTTGGGTTTGGTTTATGTTCATTATTTTGTCGATTTCTTTATTTAGATTTTTGTTTTAGGGATGCATTTGTTTTTATTTTATTTGTTGCTTTGTGGATATATTTGTTTCTTTTGTTTATGTTTGTTTGTTTTGGGGTGTATTTGCTTGTCTATTTTTTGTTGTTTATTTATTTCCACATAATGGTATGGTGATGAAAAAAACAAAAAAACAATCCAGGCCATGTGACCTCATCGACCTTTAATTACACAATAATTCCATCAGTGTAAATTATAAATAAGGTGAGGACAAACAAGGCAGCAATGAGACAATGCGTATGTTTGCTATTACATGAAGATTCAAAGAGACGCTATAGATATCCACAAAGAGACATCCTGTGTGTTATAATAATATGTCCTGTAAATGAACACACATGCAAAAACACATACAATCCTCCACCTGTCCTCCCGTTCTGTAAACACACTTTATGGCAGCAGACACACAGACACACACACACACACACACACACACACACTCAGGATATAAAAGCATTTCTGTGGCTCCTTTGAGGATTTTGTCTCGTGTTTGGACAGAAGTGTCTAATTAAAAATACTTAAGGCCCCAAGACGGTATACATACATAGTGTCCGGCCCACCCGTGTCTACCTGACAACTGACAGCCCAATCTGATTAAAGGCTGACTGGAGGAGGGGCTACTGCTGGCCATCTATGGCAGGCCAAAAGTGATCACCATGGTGATGGGTAATTACAGCTGTCAACGCGTTCTCCATCCCGCTGGCACCGGCTTGATTGCGCTCGGTAACAATGATGGACAGCTTAGCATGCACTCTACCAACCACCAATCACATCTCCTCCTCTCTGCTCCGTTTAGCCGACATGCAACATTCACATGGGCACACAACACAGGCCCGTCACGCCACTTCAACCCCATTTTAATTGTTTCTTTCTCTCTTCCATTCTCCTCCTCCCTCCATTCCCCATGTTCTCCCATCTCCCTCTTCTCTCTCCCTCTCTCATGCGGACAGCTCAGAACTGCAAGTGTTATTACATGAAACTCCCGCTGTAGCATTAATTGAAGGGAGATATGGTGGGACAAAAGCGACGGGGGGTAGAGNACTCCCGCTGTAGCATTAATTGAAGGGAGATATGGTGGGACAAAAGCGACGGGGGGTAGAGCATGTCCATTATCACTCCTGCTTTCAACAGGTCTCACGTTTGGAAACTGCAAATTGCAAAAACTTGCAAGGGCAAAATGTTTGACATTATTTGATCTGCAACCATATGGTGTAAGCACTGCTCATAAAGGGAGTAGGGAGGGGGGATGAACACAAAAAACAGATAAATAAGTAAACAGGCAGACTGAAATGCAGGCAGCGCAATAGGGACGGTGGCAGGAGAAAGCAAACAAATCAAGAAAATAATTATCTTTTGGGTGTAATTAATGAGGGGGGGAGGGTGATGTCAAGTGTAGCCCAGCCTCTCCTCTGCCATGCCCTTGCCTCCTATCCTATGGATGACAGTGATGATAGCCATACTGTGGATGCTAAACAACCTATTGTGAAGTCTGGAAGGCAAGACTACAAGTTCACATTGAGAAAAACACAGCCTTCCTGCTAGCATGGTGACGGTTGATTTAAGCTAGCTGTATTAATGAAGTCAAGTATAGCTGGACAGCTCAGACTCCAGCTTCCATATCCTCTCTTAATTACCTGGCTTTGTCTCTGCATGCTTGTCCTTAACCTGACCTAATGTGGCTAATAACTGGACTTGAAAACCATCAAAACAGCAATTAGCAACAACAGGCCAGAAATGTTGAATTCTCAAATTAATGCAGGAAAACAAAAATCGCTCGCAGCCCTTCATGTCGAGGAAAGAAAGAAAGAAAGAAAGAAAGAAAGAAAGAAAGAAAGAAAGTGTCCTTAAAAGCAGTAAATCCATTTCTACTTCAGAAATATATTTTACAATTTGCAATAAAATCTGATTCAATGAAAGAATAAAAAGAAAATATCCCATGAAAGGTCATTTTTGAATATAGATTCATACCTTCCCACATTCTCTGAATAGCACGGCAGCCCTTTGATACACTGACCAAACCAGTTGTTAAGAACAGAAACTGTTTTTTCCTTTTCTTTTTCCTTTTTTTACCCCACCATTCTAATACAAATACATCTTCAAGGAGGTCTTGTTTAAGCCTGTAAATTCCTTGAAAGTGGATGAAATTAGGATCTGCCTATTCCAGTTACATTCCCGGCACGGTACTGACAGAAACAGATGAGTGTTTCTCCTGAGGGAGAGGACTCGTGGGTATGGAATGAGTTAGCGCTGCCTGTTATTGCAGCTGATCATAAAAGGCTACGTGCATGGGAACTTCACTGTAAAAACTTAAACATCTTTGTGCCAATAAAACGTCCTAATGCGAAACAGTCGAGACAAACTAAATACTAACTGTCATTAAAAAGGAATAATTTGTTAATTTGTCATGCATTTCTGAAATTTTAGTGAAATCTAAATAAAACAAGTATTTTAGAAATTTATTGAAAATACGTAACATTTGTTTAATATTATGAAAACCATTATTTCATCAAAAGGAATTACAGCAGCAGCCTGGAACACATTTACATTAAAATGTCTAACAAAGCTAAAACTTGACAAACTACATTTTACGATAAAGAATCAGCTTACTGCTGCTACTGCTTTCATCACACTAAACTCTGGCTCTCAACACACCGGACCAGATCACAGAAAGTGTGTGTGACACCACATCCTTACTGATGTTTGACTGGATTCAGGCGCCTCCTCTGTCTGGCCCCAATGTCGCGTCAATCCACCAATGGGGTGTAGGCAAGCAGATTAGCAGGAATCCTGAGAGGAAGTTTAAACAAGAGGAAACATTAACTTTGAAAT
Organism: Lucifuga dentata; assembly: GCA_014773175.1. Taxonomy (NCBI): domain Eukaryota; kingdom Metazoa; phylum Chordata; class Actinopteri; order Ophidiiformes; family Bythitidae; genus Lucifuga; species Lucifuga dentata. Next base: position 38,350 of record VXCM01002244.1, on the reverse strand, counting down.
AAAACACAGGAAGCGGGGTTAACTGCAGCTCCTCCCAGTCAGTGCCAGTAGCTGGGCTATTTTTTGCCCAATTATCCTTGGTTAACGGGATTAATTACTCTAACTTCTCTTTCTTTTCTTCCCCTCCAAACAAACGGGCAATAAATCCTTCTCCATGTGACATGGTCTAAGAGGGCCACTTTAATTAGCATAACAAGTTACAAAAATCATTACGGCCTTCGAGTGCTTACAGAGAAAACAACATAAGAAGCACACAGGATGCAGGGCGGGGTTTAGGAGGGCTATTTCATTGAATAAAAATGTTTGGGGTGGTGGGACGGGGAATAAACACGACAGAGGTGAAGCACGGGGAGGGTCAGGGCACGAACTCAGGGTCTGGCTTCTACAGTGGTGACCCTAGTATGTTTGGATGGTGGATGCATGCACACACACACACACGATCACAAACAGACCTGTAAGATCACAATGATGGGATCTGTGTGTAAATCCAAATATAGGAAATACACAAAAATGTTCCTCAGTCAGCTGAGAGGCAAAGCTGAGCATCATTACAGCTGGATTGCAGATAATCCAGTACGGTTAGAGGGCTGTTTGCTCGTCATACACCGCCATGTGCCAAAAGCAACGCCGTGGAGTCTGATGGGCAAAAACGGCCGTTTGCTAGCCAACCAGTTTAGCATTAGTCCCATCCAATCATCTGCTTTCACTAACCTGTCCTGACAAGTACTCAGATTAACATAATCTTATATCAGTGCAGAGGAGCAGAAGAGAGCAGATGGACCCCCTATGTCCCCCAAACCCAACACACACACACACAGCAGGGAGAGGGAGAGAGAGAGAGAGAGAGAGAGAGAGAGAGAAAGTCAAGCACATAAGCAAATGCAGACTCTCACTCATAAACATACACACACACACACACACACACACACACACACACACACGCACACACTTAGCGGTGGAGTGCTTAGCATGCACAAACCTGGGCCCCAGCCACAGCAATTAATGTTCTCCCAGCAAATTGCCACAGCTTTGGGGAATGTTACTCTACATCTTCATATGCTGTGCTTCAGCAAATACTCTGGTCCTGCTGCTGAGCGAGAGTGCTAGCGTGGTCCTTTTGTGATAAGGGAGGGAAAAAAAAAAAGATTCATCTCATTCTTTCGCAAATACAAATGTAAATAAATAAATAAGTAGATAAATAGACAAGTAATTGAATAATATCAAGCTCAACGAGAGGCTGCAGGCTGGGGAATTGAATTTGGGATTTCTAACACTTGTCATCTGTTGTGTCGAAGTGAGCTTGTCTTTTTTACAGTTTCTGTGGTAAATCTCAACAACTTTGCTAAACTGAACAGATGGGCTTGCTAATTAGCAGCGCTCAGGCTGTAAGTTTGTTTATAAAGAGAGAAAGGGTTCCAGACATCTTGACACATTTTATTAACATATCATACCTTAAAGCTATGCTTCCTGATACCCACCAGACTCTTTAGCTAATGCACACACACACACATGAAGAAACACACGGTCTCACACACTCACACACACACACATACACACACACACACACACACACACACACACACACACACACACACTCCTTTACACATGCCCATGTGTGCCAGTGCACACATATACACAACACACACACACCAGGGAAACAATAAAAGTCAGCCTTGCGAAACGGAACACCCTGTATGTATGCTCATGAATATGCACAATTAACTCTGTGTGTGTTTGTGTGTGCATTTACACAAGAGCATGTGTGTGTTCTGTATAAATATGTGTGTATATGTGTGTTACTGTTTGTTTATGAGGGTGTCAGTGTCAGTATGTGTCATGTCCATGTCCTTGCTGAAACACTGACATGCTTCTTTCTCCACTGAGTTAAACCCCCTCCCACCCCCCCNGGTTTTTGTCAGCTTTCACTATTATGTTTCAGGACACTGACACTCGATGATGTCCCAGGCAGACATGGCCGCTGAGCTCCCAGAGGGGCTGGGAGTATTCAGCAGCACTATGAGATGGACCGCTGCTCTGCCGGTGCCATTTAAGCCTCCTGCCGGGCCCCACTTAGGACAGAGGCTGCATCACAGCACCCACTTACCCCGCGATGCAGTGAGATGTGAAAGGAGAAAGATGGCGGAGGAAGAGTGTATGACAGAAAGAGATTTCGGAAGAGCAAATTCCCCAATGCCTGGCGATACAGTTGATATCACCTTCATCATTTTCCTCTATTCTACACACACATATCCACAGATGTAGCGTGGCATGGCGTTTCAGCGGGCACACATTACCATGGTGATCCTGGTTAAGAGGCTTACATTCGGCCCATGCTGATGGTTGCTGGGGGACACTCCCATCGCCATGGTGATGGTTACTGGGAGGACACTCGCATTGCCATGGTGATGATGGCAGGAGCCAGGCATGCCAACCAATGAGATGATGGATAGATGCCATGCAGGAGGCAAAGGCAAAACGTGACTAGAATGTCCACTTGGCATGTCTACTGTCAAGGAGATTCAGGTTGCTTTTAATAAATTGTATCTTCATCCACCAGCAGCTCTCCTGTATGCATTCAACAAAGAGATTATATTCATGGCTAAACAATAAGGGCATTTTTAAGACCGGACAAATGAGCTCCCCTGAAAATTATGGAAGAAAATAAAACTGTAGAATGAAGATTGCAGATGACATGAGTTATAGTTAGGAAACGCACAAAGAAGGAGCTTCAAAGTCAAAGCATGCAGAAATGCAAAATGCCTTAGAGTAAAACACAACTCAGATATTGATGGTGCATTTGTGTGTGTGTCTAGTTGTGTTTGTGAAGTTGTGTTTGATTAGGACTGCACAACTAAGCAGAGCACAGACTTTTAGCGTGGCATGGCGTTTCAGCGGGCACACATTACCATGGTGATCCTGGTTAAGAGGCTTACATTCGGCCCATGCTGATGGTTGCTGGGGGACACTCCCATCGCCATGGTGATGGTTACTGGGAGGACACTCGCATTGCCATGGTGATGATGGCAGGAGCCAGGCATGCCAACCAATGAGATGATGGATAGATGCCATGCAGGAGGCAAAGGCAAAACGTGACTAGAATGTCCACTTGGCATGTCTACTGTCAAGGAGATTCAGGTTGCTTTTAATAAATTGTATCTTCATCCACCAGCAGCTCTCCTGTATGCATTCAACAAAGAGATTATATTCATGGCTAAACAATAAGGGCATTTTTAAGACCGGACAAATGAGCTCCCCTGAAAATTATGGAAGAAAATAAAACTGTAGAATGAAGATTGCAGATGACATGAGTTATAGTTAGGAAACGCACAAAGAAGGAGCTTCAAAGTCAAAGCATGCAGAAATGCAAAATGCCTTAGAGTAAAACACAACTCAGATATTGATGGTGCATTTGTGTGTGTGTCTAGTTGTGTTTGTGAAGTTGTGTTTGATTAGGACTGCACAACTAAGCAGAGCACAGACTTCTACATTCTGTATGTAATAATAAGAATATGGAAGCAGCAACAGCAGTAATGATAGTGTGGTGATTTCCAAATAATAGCTGAGGACATTTCACCTGCCTCCCAGTAGAGGGAGGCTGCAGCTGGGTTGAAGGCCGGCGGGACAAGGCTGGGAAATAAGGGTTGGGGGAGCCTGGAGGCATGGCCCTGGTCCAAATCTGGCCCCTGCATAAATGACTAGCTTTGTGTGTGTTTATGTGTGTATGAGGGGAAAGAGGAGGCAGGGTGGAGCAGGACAGGCGGAACTTTGGGACCAAATTGAAACCATTCTACCATTTGTACCTAAACACACACATGCACACATATTTTCACCAAGAGGCAGGATAGTATGGTTGTTTATAGACATTTGTCAACCAACAGACATCTTGCTCTTACTCTAATGTCCATCCATCCATTCATCCATCCATCCATCCATCCTTATTCTGCACAGGAAAAACAGGTTGTATCAGGCCATTGCAGGTAGGTTCAATCTGATGTGCATATTAATACAAAACAGGTCTTAAAATTCATCCATCAAAAGATGAAACATAAAATACATGAAACAACCCAGCAAAAGTAACCTGAAGTGTGTTTTTTTGCGCCACAGTTCCATCAGAACTGCCTGGTCTGTAGCACAGAGGCATTTAAAGGGGCATTCCACCAATTTTGCGCATAAAATTCAATTTATTGGTTTTGGGGAGCACTACTCAGCATGTGAAAATAATTGCATAAATGCTTTTGTGACTGAAGAGGGAGCCATGAAATTCTCAAAAAATGGCCTCCGTAATGTCACAGAAGTCTCTCTTATTGGTGCTAAAGACCACAAGTGAAAAAAAAAAAAAGTGTGTTTATTAACACTTTATTATATGTAAGTACAGGCTCCTATCTGCACATTTTTCCACTAAACCCAAAACAAGAGCAGTATTAAAAATTCACCTTTATCATAACTTTACCTTAACATGTCAACAGGATCAATAATTAATTAACATTTGCACTTGATAGCCACTATGCTAACATACTTCACTGGCCTTAATTGGCAACAACAGTGTAATACATTAGCCACCAAACTTACTGGATAAAACAAAACTGAGAATCCTTCAAACTGTGTGTTTAGAATAAACCCACCCTGTTACCTATTTGGCAAGGGCTTAATCAATACACCACCTTAAAATAATCTCAATAAACACACAAGTTAGTGATCTACCCATTTAACCATTTTCCCTTTCTTGTGAAAATCCTCTAACCACTACAGACTGCATTCCTTTCAAAATAACTTTTTTTCTGTTGTGATCCCAAGTACTAAAATAAAAGCCAAACAAAATAATTGTAAAATGACAGGATATTGATGTGTCAGTTACAAACAGTCTGGGTCGGGATGCAGTAAAATGTTGTTCCTGGTCTAAAATTAAAGGGATTTTGGTTCGATCTGAGGATGGGGGTACTACAACAACACTACAAGAACAGGAACCAATCAGCTGTCCTTATCTGGCCAAAAAGCCTGATCGAAGCATTCTAACATTCCTAACTAAGCATTCCTAACTACCCCAAAACCAAACTGGCACTAACATTTACACATTCAATCCTGAACAAGTGTCTCAATTGAGTGTCTAGGACATACAGTGTTACACATACTACGATAGACAATTTAGCCAACAATAAGCAATCCCAATCCATTGTCCAATTTCACCTGTCTCCTCATACCTACTGAGCTCCTTTTCTCTGAGGAAGGAGGATTTTGCTTGCCCCCAAATACTGACACCCCATNAAAAAAAAAAAAAAAAGGTCAATCATAACAGCCTATAGGAAAGTCCTATCCAGCTTTTCCACTAATACCTTAAACCTGGTCAGACACATACACACCAAAGCTCTCACAAACACAAACAGCACCACACATTGCAAGTCTTTTCTGTGTCAAAAGTCTGTGAATCTCTCAGCCAATAAAGTCCAGCGCTGAGTGTTATCAGCACCCCTCAGGCAATGGCACTTTAAACTGGACAAGCCGTGTGTGTGTGTGCTTGCATGTATGCATGTGTGTATGTTCGTGGCTAACAGCCGGGCTGCTTGGCTTAGAAGAAGCACTGCACCTTTGACCGTTTTCATTTTGCTTAAGTTGACAGTTCAGCAATGATAAAAGGTTTAGCTTTCTTCCTCAGAAAATGAGATACAATACAGGAGAGAAAGAAGGTGTTCAAAGCGCAGCCAGGAGTGTGTCATGTTGCCAAATCTGTCTCTGCGTGGGCAGGAGCGCCTGCAGGATTCTATCGTTTGATACACACAAGATTGGCCCGGCCGGTGCAAACAATCCCCCTTAAGCTGGCAAGTCTCACATTCATGTCCTTGCACACAAACTAACCCAACCACACAAACACACATGAATAGATGGCACAAAGAAAGAGTGTGTTTTGCAAGACCAGGTTTCGCACTTTTTCAACATAACCCACCTGCCCACAATCCTTCCTGAATATCATTGAAAAGCTCAAGCTGAAATAATTTACCTCTCAGACTATATTTCAGAGTCCTGCGCTCGCCAGGTAGCCAAACACACAATAAACAGCTACGGGGCTCAGCATGACGATTGAGGACATAAACCATTCAGCACAAATGCAAAAGCAATGATTTTTCATATTTCAACCACATACAGTACTTTATAAATACACAGTAAAAACGAACAACAATGAATAACAACAACAGTCCAGAACAAAGAAATATTACTTTTAAATCATGGCAGGCCGACACAAGAGCAAACTGTGCACATCTATTAACTTTCAGATTTTTGATCAACTTTCAATCAATGCAGCAGCCATGGTGCTGTGTTGTGTTCCCAATTTGTAACAACAATCAAAAACAAACAAATAAAAAAAATACCAATTTGAGTCTTAAATGTTGGATTTTCTTAAATGTGAAAGTTAAAGAGTCTTAACAGATTTAGAATGCTTTCACTGAAAAAAACATTATTTTAACAAGCCTTTTTTTTTTTTTTGTAATATTGAGTTCTAAATCATTGTTGCTTGTTTCCAATACAAACCATATTTCAGGAATTTATTAAGAATCAAATGTAATTTTTCTTAAGCACAATTTTCAGCTCGATTCTCTCTTGTTTTGAGATACTGAAACAAGTTGATTTGTACTGAACAGGTTGAAATAATCTCACTTTTGAGCTTAATAATAGACATAATAATGTTTTTATTTTAAGATGGAGACTTTTGAAGCAAAGAAATAAAGTCATAAAAAAATGTAATAGAAGTCATGTTCGCTGTTATTGATTACTTATCTCAAGCAAGTTTCAACCATCGTCTTTACAGGTTGATTTTAATAGCGTACTGGAATGAACTGAAATCAACAGCAGTCTGGAGGGTAGGAAAAACAATGCTAATATTTACTGCTCCAGTAGTATGTTTTGAAAAATAGCTGTCAGTAACGTATCATGCAAGCAGATTGTATATATTGGGTCCAAAAATGCAAAACAACTAGTATGGTCCTTTAAAGCACATGACTCTACATTAACAGGGAATTAGGTCATATTTGGGGCGGGGGGGGGGGNGGGGAGGGTTGTGATTTTGTTTTACCATATATGGCCCTTAGGTATGAAAATATGTGTGGATTACACCTTTAAAGACACTTCCAAACTAGCCCAGCCCCAGAGGAGACAACACAGAGCTGGTTACCCAAGCATCCCCACAGAGACAACAAGCGATGCGAAGTGTGAAACCCTCACCAACACGGATTTAAGATTTCAGAAACGTATGTCGGTGTGAATGGAAAGAGCCTGCGAGAAAGAAGAGTACGGAGGGAGAGAAAGAGAGAGAGAGAGAGAGAGAGAGAGAGAAAGAATGGACAGACTGCTGTTTGACAAATATTGTGAGACGTGGTGGAGGGGTGGTGGTGTTTTCATTGCTGACATCAACATAAATTTCCCTGGCGCGGCTCTCCTGGCCCAGCGTGGGCTCAGCGCTGGGAAACTGGAGAGGAAATTCTCTGAGCCGCAAGGGAGAGGAATCAAAGAGCTGAGGCTCCAAGACCTCTGACACACTGAACTCCCAGCTGACCCCACAACTCTCTCACTCCGTCTCACACACTCTGATACACACGCACACACAACACACACACACATATACAGCTAGACCCTAACACACACAAAGATGCAAATAGAAACTTGCGTATATGCAAATTAACACACACAAGCTCAAGTACACACATCAGCAGAGACTGATTTATATAAAGGCCAAAACCAAATGCAAACAGTATATTTACATGAATCTAGTCCCATTTAAGATGCATTTGGACTGAAAATTTCAATTTGAGTGGATATGGCATTGTCTTAGTTTGTGCAATCTAGATAAGTGGTTTTCAATCCTGGTCATCACACTAGTGTGTATTTTCCATCTCTCCCTGCTCTACACACACATGATTAGCTAAAGCAGGTGTGTTCACTTGATCAAGAGTTGGTGCCTCCCAAATCCTCATTGGCTGATTAAGGGAACCTACAGCAAAGTCGTGCCCCTTCCATCCGTTTGCATCTTTTTATTAGCTTTTTGCATGTGGCACCTCAAAAGGGTTGTTTAAACTGAGCTGGAAGTACAGTTTCATTTTGCTTTATTTGTGCTCAAATTCAAACTGAGCTGTGATCAGTAAATGTACCAATGGTAGACTGACTTCAACTCAGATTGTCATATCATACCAATACCTGCAGATGCTTCTGTTATTTTACTCCAGAGCCTCTAAGGCCATTTTTACACTACAGGTCTTGATACCCAATTCCCATTTTTTGCCTATATCCGTATTTTTTTTTTTTTTTTTTTNTTTTTTTTTTTTTTTTTTTTGGATAGTCTTTTTACAAGTGACCCAAATCTGACATTTATGTTTCACAAGGCACTAAAGGAAATTAAATGAGGGATTAAACTGCCACAATGTATGCAAATCAGGCATAAATAATTGTACAAGTGCTTTCTGAGGCATCTTTAAAGGTCTACAATCATTTATTTATAATTTAAGGCAAATAAGTTGTGCAACAATGCTATGTCAGTGATGTTTATATGCATTTTATGACATGTGAGTTAGAATAGCAAGGAAATTCTACTTTGGGTTTGGATGTTAGTCACATTGACAAATATGTAATAAGTATCAGGCTTCTTTTGTTTTCAATTTACCAAATATGAATATGGCCTAAAACAAATCAATGTGGTTTTTTTTTACTCTTTGCATGTTTGCAATAGATGTGCCACATGCAAAAAAAACAAACAAACAAAAAAAAAAAACATTATTGTTGGGGAGTGTCTTTACTATAATCAAGTCAATTTAAATACAAATCAATTGAGCTGAAAAAAACCCCAACTTTGTCTCATCTATTACCTGTCTTCTAGTGTCCATTTGCATCTTTCCATTAATAATAATAATAATAATAATAATAATAATAATAATAATAATACATTTTATTTGTTGGCGCCTTTCATGGCACTCAAGGACACCTTACAGTAAAATCAAAAACAGCAAAATCAAAGACATTTAAAACAATCAGACAATACTGAGGAATAAAACATATCACAGAATTTTTAAAGCATAGGCTAGTTTGAACAGGTATGTTTTAATCTGCAATTTGAACTGTATGATGGAGTCCAGCTGATGGATGTGTAGTGGAAGAGACTTACATTGACTTACTTTGTATGCATGTGCATCGCCAGTGAAAAATTGCTTTGCATTGAGTCTGAACACACGTTCAGGGAGAAGCGTTTCTTCATCCTTCATAAAACTTCACTCTCAACACCACTTGGGATCACTGCTCATCATTTTATGTCCAATCTATCTGAAAGCAGTGCATCTGTTTCTGCCATCTGATAAGCAGTGTTTTTCTCTGTGTGGCTCTCGTGGGTGTTTTCCACTGGCCTGCATCAGAACTGTGAGGCGTTCTGTAGTGGACCAAAGGTTCAATGAGCCCTGTCTGAGGAGCCTCATTAAAAGCTGGCAGACACACATTCGCACATGCAGACACACAGACACAGATACAGTATGTGCACGTGCGTGAAAGCAAGCATGCTCTTACTACGCCACAGCACACAGACACAAACACATGCAGATGAGTTAATGATGATGTAATTAGCCCTTATAGCTTTAAAATGTCAGATGCCAGGAAGTGGGGATATGCTTCATGTCATCTGTAGTCTCCGAGTGTGAATATGTGCATGTGTGAGCACACTATGTGTTCCAAGTTGATGGAGACTGTACAATAAAAGTGATGGCCACTCTATTCTATGCCACAGTGAGTAGGCTTTCCACCCCAGCTCCTCCAAAAAGAAGCACACGCACAATGGCCAACATAATGAGGAACTCTTCCATGCTGTCGCACAAGCTCACAATCTGAGCAGGTGTGCTAAGCCGCTGCAAACACTGAAGGCATTTTTTGAGAAGTGGGTTGCTGTGTGTGAGCATGTGTCGTATTAGTGGATACTTGCTTAAGTTCCGCGCCTGAATCTGGGGACTATGCAGGTGAAAGACTGTGCAGCTGGCCAGGCATGAAAGGATGCTCTTCTTGCTGACCCTAAATGTGCATGTGTGGGGTGGACCTTCGTGCGTATGGGTGCATTTAGATGGAGCGTTCGGGGCGTGAAAGGGCATGATGAGCAGACAAAGCAACTTTCAGATGCCACCACATAAAGCACACCGGCCTCTATCATCAGTGTGAGAGAAAGGGTACAGAGGTGAAGGGAAAGGAGGGGTTNAGCACACCGGCCTCTATCATCAGTGTGAGAGAAAGGGTACAGAGGTGAAGGGAAAGGAGGGGTTCACAACACTGCTCAACCATATTTATCAATACACATAATTATACAAGTTGGGTGAACATTCCTAGAAGCCCAGAACTGATGTTAAACGGTATCTTTATCTATTCCCAGACACAGCAGTGGACATCAGGCTGTGCCATCATGAAACTGCTGAACTGAGTAATAGGAAGCATCATTTCCTATCCTAACCTCTAGCTCTTCTACAGCTACAGTTTAGATGAACTCTACTCTTCCCAAGCAATGAGCAGATATACAATTGATTTCTCAATCACACACCCACATGTATCTGCTTGGACTAATATAGATGTGGCTGATCCTACCAGCTTGTATGGCAGCACAGTGAAAGCCGTGTGACCCGCCNACTAATATAGATGTGGCTGATCCTACCAGCTTGTATGGCAGCACAGTGAAAGCCGTGTGACCCGCCATTGTTCAGCCATCATCATTTGCCTTAATATTCCAGCTAATGCCCCTATCTAATTGTTAAACTATGACAATACCCAGAAAAAAAAAACAGGTAATTTGCTAAACAAATAAATTAATGAAAAACATCAGGGGGNCAATACCCAGAAAAAAAAAACAGGTAATTTGCTAAACAAATAAATTAATGAAAAACATCAGGGGGTCGGCTTATATACGGGTTTCTTTAAAAATCTAAATTTGCAGGTCAAACTTGGGGGGTCAGCTTATACACAAATTCGGCTTATACTCGAGTATATACAGCAGTTTGTTAACTGCTGCCTGAACCTAACTTGTTACCTGAAGCTAACATGGCTAACAAAGCAAACATCAAATGGACCAAGGAAACATAAATCATATTTACCTTCTCTAATAATGTACGGTCTCCCATCTCTTTGATACTACTTTTATTTTTGCCCCAAACTCTCACCTTTCTTTAATCCACAGCCACTGGCTAGCTCTGACTGCCTGCCTCAGGCTCCATCCTCTTATCCCTAACTCCCCTAGCAAAGACAAGACTGACTTCCCTACGAATCCTCTACAGCCCACTTCCACAGGCCAGAGTCCTTCCATCCTTTTTGCTCTACTTCTGACATTAAATCAGAGTATTTGAGTATAAAACCTTGTTAGGATGCTTTTTATTCCAAACCTTTTTTTTCTGACTGAAAGAATCTTGGCTGGATTCTGAGGGGGTACACAGGCTGTGGAGGAGTGGAGTGTTATTGTGTTATGAATGTAATGGTAAATTAAAAAANAAAAAAAAAAAAAAAAAAAAAACATTGACAGTATTAGAGTTTGGATTCAGATGCTGACCTGGCTGGGATGAGGATATTTTGATTGCAGTGTTCTGGTGTTGCTCAGCATTAAGCCTCACCTACCAGAGAAGCAACAAGGTCCCCAATCAGAACCCAGAACAGGCACTGGGCTCCACCGAGGTATGTCAAAGTGCGCAGGGTGTTTTAATCCACTCTGCTGGAAGTGGATTCTGTCGGTGTGTGTATGTGTGTGAATGTCTGGAACAGTGGGCACAATAAGCTACTATAAGATAAAAGCCAGAATGAACAATGATGTCATAGATTTGCAGAGATTTTCTGGGAGGTCGGTGAAGTCAGACTGAATGAAGCTGAGGCCCCCGTTATGCTTCCCTCCGTGACAGCTCGAGGATTACCCGCCACAGCAGTTTAGAAGCGACGCCTTCACTTATCCTTTCACAGCAATATCATACATAACGCGTCAAAGTGTTCGCCTCTATCTCCTCAGCATATCTATTTGATCCTTACTTCTCGATATCAGTAAGCACTTGTTCTCCCCCTCCATCAAGGAGGGAAACAGGAGGTTGACTAGAGGACTCCAAATAATGCAATTAAACACTGACCACAGGGTTCAGTGCTGCTTATCAATACACCCAGCAGGGGAGCCAAGACCAGCTCAAACCAGGGCTTCAGCTGGGGGCTCTATGGAGACGAGNACACCCAGCAGGGGAGCCAAGACCAGCTCAAACCAGGGCTTCAGCTGGGGGCTCTATGGAGACGAGTGTTTCATTAGACTGCCACCACAGTATATCCTACCTCACATAACACTCAACTCTCCTCTGTGCACTGAAACAGAAAGAAAGAAAGAAAGAAAGAAAGAAATGAAATTAAATGAAATGAAATGAAATTCTGCACATTATGCATAGGTGTACTGTAGGGGACATACTCCCTGCTCAGCGGAGAGGACAGGTGTGCTGTTCAACACGCTTCTCTCTCTGCTCTGTGTTTCTGTCGGCACAGCTGACCTCCACGGGAGGCTTGTCTGAAGCAGAGCCAGACTGAGAGCTAGCACACCAGCCTGAGAGCCCACAGCGCACCTGAACCAGACCTGAACCAGGCCTCTGCAGTGCGGTGAGGCTCTTAGCACCACCTACCCCTGCCACCCCTGGGTCAGCCGCTGACAAACGCTGGGCCTCTCCCTGGTTTTCTGGTTTGCGCAACCTGGACACCAGGCACCTCAATGATGAACCCACTCATACATAATAAACACACGCCCCAGGGCCTGGTGTGTGATCTCATCATGCATGTCCTCTGTAGAAAGAAATGTGACAGACTGCAGTGAGGATGTGTCTGTTAGGAGGTGTGTGTGTGTGTGTGTGTGTGTGGAGAGCTGCACGGATCTCAAACAGAGTGGTACACACCAGCAGCGTGCATCATCTCCACCCCAGTGTGTGATGCTCTACGAGTCCTCCCTCATCTGCATGACTAAAATATGCACTGGTAAGGTTGGCTAAACTGACACGAGGCCTAATCAGGAGAAATGACCGTCTTTGGACCACAGGGAGCCACTGGTGGGAGAAGAGAGGGAGAGGAGGTGTAGTGCTAAAAGGATGAGACGTTAAGGAACTAGGCATTACCACGTTCACAAGAATTCACGCACAAACGGGCAAAAAAGAAAAGATTGTGAATTGGCAAAGGGACACTTTTTTTTTTTTTTTTTNTTTTTTTTTTTTTTTTTTCAGAAAGCCCAGCTGGATTGATGTGTGATTCTAAACAAACAGTACTGGAGAGTTTAGTGAACAGAGCCAAGGTCTTAGGGAACATGAAAAGCTGCAAATCCTGGCGAGGTGGTCTGGCTGTTTCATCACTCTGCGGGCTGAGGGGATCGATGGGAGCAGGGAGAGGGGACACTCCTGGCCAGATGACTAGCTGACACACAGATAAAGGAGAGGGAAGACCATACAGCAACAGAGAGGAGAAGAATCATCAAGTGGGGAAAGCCACCTTTTATTAGAGGCTCCCTATCATGAACATCAGAGCACTGCAAAAGCAGCAATTCAAACAAGCCTAAACATAATTTTAAGACATCTTTTAAGTCTTATTGTTTCTGTTGCATATTACAAGAGCTGAGATTGTTTTTTGCAACTTTATTGTCATCATGTTCAACCTCTTCACCTGTACAACATTGTATGTGATAACGCGTACATTTCCCTCTAGAGCTGTAAGGATGGTTTGTATGACAGTGTGCTGCTTAGTACCAGGTCAGGATGAGCCGCTGAGAGGGAAAATAAGCAGCAGTTTGACAGCAATTTTCTGCTATCTGCAGCTGGACAAATGGACTGTTGAGACAGGTGGATGGCATATGGACCAGAAACACACATGGACTAGCAGCATTATCCATGTGTCAATAAATATGAGGCAGACACAAGACACTGGCTTGAAAAACTTGCTGTTTTTGACATTAAGCTTGGTTTATGCTTATCGTGGATGTGGACATGACAGCGGGCGAGTAGAAAATGTGATGTAATTGTGGCCAAGACAAGCAGAGGCTGTTTTCCAGGGTTGCTCGCGTGGTCATGCACCATTCAACTTTTGAAATAACTCAAATGCCGTTTGAGTGACATAAATGCACTTTTATTGACAATTGGCCAAGCGAAGAGGTACAGGGGAAGGAAGAGAGAGAGAGAAAGAGGGACCGAAGAAAACAATGGTGAACAACTTTTTCATCTCTCAGCTGATGCAAGTAACAGCAATTCCTCTGCCTCCATGTTTTGTTGTGGATGACTGAACTGGAAACTACTACTATTTGGGTTGTTTTTTGGAGTGGTTAAGACTACAACTAAGTCCTACAGACTAAGTCCTACAAAGCTGAGGTGCATGGTCATCATGAAAGTGCAGGAACCATAAATGCCCGGATGGTCCGTTTAGGAGCCATGTTGAGCATGCTTACTTTCAAGAGTCTTCTTCTAATAACAGACCAGTCTTCAAGAGAAAGAAATAATTATTAAAAATAATTATAATAATATAAGCGCAATAATTTTCTGAAACTATGAATGATATGTCAAAACTATTAGCATGCTACTTCAACACATTTGCGGTTTTTGCATGTTTTTGCTCTATTTGTTACAGTCTGACAGATATCATCTATCTGAAAAATACTCCTGATTTTTCCTTTGAAATTGGAGTATTACTTTTGAAGAAAGTGAAAAAAGCTTTTTAAAAATAATCCCTATTTCCAAATGCTAAGAAACTACTCAAAATATTGCTGGATCCAGATCCTCACCAAAATGTTATTGTTTCTTCCCTGAGTCAGGCCCACCCCAAGTTTCACTGAAATTGGTTCAGAAATTTTTGAATAATCCTGCTAACAAAGAAACAAACCAACTAACCAACAAACAGATGTGGCTGAAAACAACCTCGTCGGTGGAGATAATGAGTTGGTGAAAGATGAAATGGCTGCGTACCAGAGATTATTGGAATATAATTTCTGTGCAGAGCCACTTTATTGTGGAGAATACACTGTACTTCAGCCAAAGCAATTAGCCAAACAGGAGCACAGACTGGGCTTTGATCACAGAACTGTGAAATATTTATGAAGAGATGTGATACATGAAATGAATTCCGAGAATCAACAGTCTGTGGGGATCCAGAGGAGTTCCCTTTACAGGGACTTTCAGCTTAGACACACAGTGGGGTTACCGTGGGCCCAACGTGCCTGTCACCCATTCAAAATGAAGGGCAAGAGGGATTGGACAGGTCTAAAATGGCAGCATTGGGGAGATAATCCATGTTTGGAACAGGAGTAGAAGCAGCCACAGTGGAGGGACACTGATTCGTGTTCCTTGCTGACATGCTCAGTTCCACTTGGTTCCACTCAGACAGAGCGCAGGAGTTTTAACACACTCAAGCATGTACTAATTAAAAATCCACACTCTGCATCACTGCTGCAGCGATCAATATGCTTGATTAATTCATCTATACATCACCACTGCACAAACTATGAATTTGTTGGCACGACCAAATACATACATACAGTGCACACACACACACACACACACACACACACGCACATATATATATATATATATATATATCAACACATACACCCTACCAGTCATCAGATATCCAGCTGGAAACACGAAAACTCCTCAATGCACAAAGTGTTCCACCCAAAGTCCAGCAGCCTGAGACTATATACTCGGTAGAATGATGGGGGATGAGGGCTAGTGAGTGTCAGAGCCACTATCCAGAATGAAATAAGGAGCATCCCCAAGTACAGCAGGAAGATGGCCCCCCAGGACAAGCTGCTAAGTCAGCACCTCAGACAGCAGAAGACCAGGAGTGGTGAGGAAGAGGAAGAAGAGGAGACATCATGGAAGACTAAGCCCCTCCATGGGATGACCACCAACAGATAGAAGAAGTGGCTGATATCCTACCAGTGGTTAGAAAAGGTTGGTCTGAAGGATGGCACAGAGGATCTGATCATGGCAGCACAACAGCAGGCCCTCAGCACCAGATCCATAGAGGCAGGGATCTACCATACCAGACAAGACCCAAGGTGCAGGCTGTGCAAAGATGCCCCTGAGACAGTCCAGCACTTGGCAGCAGGATGTAAGATGCTAGCTGGGAAAGCATACACCACAAGGCATAACCAAGTGGCTGGGATAGTGACAGGAACAGCTGTGCTGAATTTGGACTGGAAGTCCCTAAGTCCAAATGGGAGACACCGCCAAAGGTGATTGAGAATGGTAGAGCTAAAATCCTGTGGGACTTCACATTCCAGATGGACATGCAGTTGCTGGCTAACCAGCCAGACATGGTGGTTGACAAGGAGCAGAAGAGAGCAGTAGTGATTGATGTAGCAATCCCAAGTGATGGCAACATCAGGATGAAAGAGCATGAGAAGCTAGAGAAATACCAAGGGCTGAAGGAAGAACTGGATCAAATGTGGAAGGTGAAGTCCAAAGTGGTCCCAGTAGTAATAGGAGCACTAGGAGCTGTGACTCCCAAACTGGGAGAGTCCAGCAGATTCCAGGAACAACACCTGAGGTCTCTGTCCAGAACAGTGCAGTCCTAAGAACAGCTAAGATACTGCGGAGAACCCTCAAACTCCCAGGCCTCTGGTAGAGGACCAGAGTTTGAGGAACACACACACACACACACACACCACTCGAAAGGGTGAGAGGAAGATTTTATATCTATATCTATATCTATATAGATATATATATATATATATACACACACACACACACACACAAAGACTAATAACTTATTTTTCAATTCAGCTTTGAACAAATAGATTTATTTCAGTCTCTGCGAATGCCATTATCAATTTCTTTCTGCCTCTGTCAGAATCAAACTATTAAAATTCAATTCATTTTCTTTCCTCAGAAATTGCAACTCATTTTGTCAGAGGTCTGCTGTAAATGATATATTTCACGTTGTGATTAATATTAACCAGGTTTGTAGATTGGCTGTGCAGGTCTCAGTGCTCCTCTTCCTAATTAAATCACCCTGAGAGACTTGAGGAAGGGAATAATTTCATCCTGCAGCCCTGGTTATAATGAAACTGCCCCCTGGAATGTTTTCACACTTCAGCATGGTGAGGAACTTGGGATTCTTAATGCAGTCCCTGCTTCTTCAGGAAGCGCTAATTTGTTAACACACCCATATGAGATGACAAAAAAGGTTATTAATAATTCCAGACTTTAGATATGAGTGGGAAAAATTCATACAGCATGCAAGCGTATTCACATGGAGTTTTTGATTTGTTGCATCTGCTGAGAAGGTTATGATTTGACCCATGTCCAGAAATTTAATGATTTCTTAATATTGCAAGATTGGGGCATTTTTCAATAATCAATTTCTTCAAAAGTACTAAACAAATCTCAGTGAAAACAAAAAAGTCAACCATATCTATTATTTCACACGCTGAACAGATGCAATTTGGTCAGAATTTTTAAAACTGTTGTAAGTTATAAGACCAAACAATAAGTCCTGTTATAATTTCTTTCTCTTTAAACTGTTTGAATTACAACAATATGAAAAAGCACCTTTTGAACTGTAAAATAAGTTACTGTTCCAACTTTTAGCATGTCGCCAAGATTCCATTCCAATTCACATTCCATGTGGTTAAGCTTTGCCTCTACAACAAAATTGTTATGGTTGGCAAATGACAAAAGGGCACATTACTGTGATCATCTGGTCGTCTGGGTGTTGTTATTGACGTGTTTGTGTTTGACTGCAGTGATTTCATCATGGCTAATAAATCCTACCTGTGTGAGAATTAAAGTGAATGTACTGCATATTACCTTTTATACTAATGCATATGATTCTTTATTATACTCAGTGTTTATTTACTAGTATACTCAAAATGTTCACTTACTAGTATACTCAAAGTGTTCATTTACTCAAGTGTGTAATTCTATGTAATCATTGTATTTAGCATTCTGTGCTTTCATTGTATCTTGCAGACAGTACTCAAGTGTAGTCCTGTACCATTTTATTCATGTAGTATGTGTAAATCATGTCTAGATTATGCTTTGTACCTATTCATGTAACTGTGCATAGATGTTGATCATCTTCAGTCTCACAGACTTCTCCTTTCTTAAACAGAGATCATAAAATTGTATTAGAGAGAGGCCATACCTTAGGTCATACTGGAGGCCAAGGATTCATGTTCCTGACCAGATCATGAACTGTCCTCTTAAGGGTTTTATGACCTACCCTCCTAAATGAACAATTGTTGTTCAAAACAGTTATAGTCTCACCATAACTATGTGCTTAACATGGAGACGTGTTCTCTGCTTAATCTGTGAAGGATGTCCTTGTAAGTGGCACAAGTGGTTCAAAGATTAATGATGCCAGCCAAAACTCAGACAGGAAGCTTGGAGCCTCTCTTCTAATGTATTCAAGACATATCAGCCACTGCTGTATTAGTAGGAGTTGAAGCCTTCACAGTTTAAAGTCATGTGGACTCGTCCATGGTTGAACTTCCCATGTACATGAAATAATAGTGTGTGATGTGCAATCAAAAAAGGTATGAGGTCCTTTACTTTTTTCCCACTACATCTGCTAACCAAGGCTAATGGTTACGTCTGTCCTGCTGCAAGAAGACCTTCAATCAAAAATCATCAATTCACATCTGTGACTGCATAAACTCCTGTACTGCATGATCAGACACATTAAAATAAATAAATAAGTGGTGACAACGATTTGGAGGTGAAGGAAAATGTTCGTGAAACAATAATCATAAAGTACATCAGTATTTTTGAAACACTAGCATAAAAGTAAATTTGTCTACATTAGTGTAGATATGGCCTGAGATGTAGTACAGAGAATGAAAAATTGCTTTCAATTTTGCTTAACTGGTCAAGGAAACGTATTTGCATCTATAAACAGCAAAAACATATTTTGAAAATTTCTGCAATGTAAAAGCGAATCAGTCAGATAAAGAGTTAGGTCTCGTTTGGGAAAGGTAATAGGAAATGTTTAGGAGAGACCAGTACCACAAAAATACACAGAAAAATTAAAGAAAGGTTGAAGATTAGAGGATTTAATGGCTGCACTGTTATACTGTTCTTGAATTAGGCTTGAAAACAGACCAGACTACAATCAGAACATAAGAAGAAAATGAGATATGGCGAGCTCTAGATTAGGGAGGGTTAGGGTTAGGCTGAGAAGCTGTCACACTCTCTCTCCTGTTAGCTCAGCCTGAGCTGGGGCCTCCAGGACGGCTTCCTCTGCCCCTGGCCAGGCCAGCCCTCCTAGGAGCAAGCCTGCAGCACTTCTCTGCTGTTTGTTGAGAGAAAGTAGAAAGGAGAACCTTGAACATGACCCTCCAAAGGGCTTTTATTCTCAGTTCACGCACCATAGTTCACGTGGACTCCCTCCTTTATGTCTCAACTCTTTGTTTAACCCAGACTATTTGCGGAGTTTCTGTTTAAAAATCCAATTAAGTTAATTTGAAACAGTCCTGGTGAGAGAACTTTATCCTTTCTTAGCAGAGATAACTAACCTAATTAAGGCTATAGCCCTCTACCTCTGTCCTCTTTGTGGCAGCAAATTAAGAAAACTTGTCAGAGATTAGGTTTGAGATCAGATAGCGAAAGCAAACAGTGGAGGGAAGCTTCATCTGTAAATGTCCTTAAATTGTTTTGCACTCTTTCACCACCATGTTTTCACACCCAGCACCTCCAGAGGGAGATAGGGGGCAGGTAAACGTAATATAATGATGCAAAAATAATAATAATAATAATGTTAATTTGTGATATTTGAAGGAGAAAAAGAAAAGAGAAGAGAGGGCCACCTGTGAAAGTGCACTCTGATTGATTGTGTTTTTATAGAGACTCTTTAAAGGTGCAGAGAGGGTTTTCAACAACATGTGAAGCAACATAAGGCTCGGTCTGCTGGTGACGCACACATGGACACACACACACACACACACACACACACACACACACACACACACAAAATAAACACAAACAACAGGCCTGCTGAGTTTAGTTTACTCCTATCAGCTGGTTCTGGCCAGCCACACAGACCACCCCGACTCTTCACTCTCATCAGGACAGGAAGGGGGCGGCGAGGTAGGAGGGGGGGGACAGGAGGATTTGGGTGGAGGGGGATGGGTGGCGCTTGATGCAGGGGGTGAAAGGGCCCTAAACCAAATTAAAACCCAATCAATGTGAATCTCTCTCAGCCTGGTCAAAGCCCCTTTCCAGCAAAAGACTTTTCTCCAGGCCCCTCCTCATCTTTCCTGCCTGCCCACACCAACACCCCCTTCCCTCTCTCTCTCGCTCTCTCTCTCACCCACACACACACACACACACCCTCTGACCCACACTCACCCAGCACTGTCATGGAGTGGTGACTTCACACACAGGCCTCTATTCTTCCACTCTACCTGGCAAACCACAACAGTGGGATTTAATCTTCAAAAAGACTTGCAAAAATTAATCAGATTATAATAATATCAAGTGTTTTGGTGTGTGTGTGTGTGCGCACGTGTGGGTGTGTACTCATGCGCATGGATGTATAATGGGCAGACTGGGAGAAAGTAAATGTTTTTCACTTGTAACCAATGCATTTCATTCCTATATCCTTGAAAATGTGCACCCACACATAAATGCACATACAGTATATAAACACACATGCATACACAAACATACACACACACACACACACACCATGCCACCTGCTGAAGCAGAAATGGCGACAGTCCTGGTTGAAGCCTAACAGTGGGGAACAATTAAACCTAAGCTCAGCCTTTGATCATTCAGTCATATGAACATGACAGGTGACCATATGTCCGATAAAATGTGGAAGACAAAGGATGCTAAAGTCTCTGAACTGAATGTGTTGTGTAAAAAGAGAGTCAGATCCTGGGGAAAAAAAAAAAAAAAAACCCC
>VXCM01002244.1:0-16772 GCA_014773175.1 Lucifuga dentata | reverse complement strand
ACACACACACACACACACACACACACACACACACACACACACACACACACACACACACAGCCCAGAGAATGACAGGCCCCAGAGGCAGTTTCTGTCTGGTAGCAGTAGGGGGAGCAGCTCCACTGTTGTTGTGGCTGGATTCAGGCCTGGGGTACCCAGCCAGGGGAGAGAGTTTAGTTTGTTTTACAAATATTGCTTATTTACAAGTGTGCATGTTTGGGGAAAGAACATGCACGCACGTAAATCAGTAAAATCTTACAAGATGTAAGAGGGAGAAGCGTAGGTATAAAGTAATTCCAGAAACATTTCTCATTTCCTCTTTGCTGGACCTGAAGGGCAAAGGAGGCTGGAAGGTTTCTTACATTCACTCAGTGCATTTACACGCTTGTCAAAATTTTGATTCTAATCCATTTAAGGCAATAAGTCGGTCTCTTCGATCAACATAATCAGATCAACATGGTGCAGTCAGATTATGACCAAGAATGTGATATGAAGCAAATGTAAATCCTGCATTTTAATCATTCACTTATTCATCCATATTCTTATTTGAACTATGCATTAATAGCATTATTCACATCTATAATGTATTGATAATGTATTGACCTTAGTGGTATTCATATCTGATTAGCTTTATTCAAATCGGCACCATTGTACTTTTATAACTTTTTACTTGCCTGTAATTATTTCCCTCTAGCTTGCACTGTTGTAGCACTTGGCACAACAGTTTCCTTTACGATAAAAAAAAAAAAAACAAGTTTGATCATTTCTTCTTTTCTCTTAAGTATGTAAATGCTCCATTGGCTTGCATTCAGCCTAAACATTCCACACATGCATTTCCTCACCTGGCACACATGGAATTCATAAGGATGTTAATTCCATCCATGTATACAGTTTAGTAAGGATATTTGCTTTCATTTCAGCACAGACATCAATAAAACAGCCACTTTCTAAGCATTTAATGCGAGAACAAGACTTTTGTTTGCATGTAAATGTGAGAACAAAAAAATGGATTGAGATGAAAGAGCGTTTTGATTGCATTAAATGCTTAGAAATTGGCTGAGAGAATGGTTGATGAGAATTGTGTAAAAAAAAAAAAAGTATAGAGATGTACACAAACTTACCACATTTAGAAGTTCCATAGACATGTTTCCCATCTGTGTAAGCTGGTGTGATAACAGAAAGCCTGTGGAGGATATTTGTATGTTTGATTCCACTGATTCTCTTTTTATGTGCGTGTCACAAATAATAGCATCACTGCCATGTGTGCTTACAGTCTTTGTCCCTTCTTAACAGTTGCGTGAGGACACCCATAGTTAATGGCTGTTAACAGCACAAGTGTTAAAGCATCCAAATGCCGACTATTAAAGAGCCGCTCTGACAGAAAAGACGGATGAGTGCTGTTGGTACAGAGAAGTGGGAGCTTTTATTCAACGGCTCACACTTTTTTTCTCATGCAACCTCTCAAGCCCAAAATAGAGTTTAACAGGCCACTTCACCTCAAGGGCTGCTGCTCAGTTTACACACAGACACACAAGTGCCCTTTACTAATAATGACAGCCTTGGTAAATACAAGCAAAATGGGCTGTGAAAAAAAACTGTGTTTATCGTTTATCCTCTTGATCTTTCATTCAAAATATTAACAAAAATATAACATTTTATTAATGTAAAATAATTGAAAGGAAAAAGAAATTCTTATCATGAAACAAATATTTTTCCTCAATCAGTCTGGTGGCGTCTGATCATAGTTTTGGAGACTTTCTCACCCCAAAACCCAACTAATGTCTGCAATTCTCCAGCTGTAATGTCTTGGAAATTCTTTGGCCACTCAAAACATCATCATCATCATCATCATCATCATCCTCCTCCTCCTCCTCACTGTGTGTGGAGTCAATATACACGTCCTCTTACAGGCAGACTGAGAAAAATATATTTGTTTCGTGATAAGAATTTCTTTTTCCTTTCAATTATTTTACTTAAACTAAAGGTTAGATTTTTGTTCATATTTTGAATGGAAGATCAAGAGAATAAACACAAAGACTTTTTTCACAGCCTGGTTTGCTTTTATTGACAAAGATTGCCCAGATTAGTGGAGGCTCTGTAAATGCAGAACCTTTAAGTGTGTCCGTAACTATAATTAAATACTGCACTGTGGTTTTAAAGGTGGAATGTTCTAGAGAGAGAAAAAGAAGTTGGGAGAAAATGGGTGAAGAATGGAAGATGGCAGTTCTGCAATGACACTACATCAAGTCTGAGTGAAACACACACACACACCCCCATCAATCTCCAGCTTCATTTCTCTGCTCCCTGCTGAACAACAGACCTGAGTCATTTGCCACTGGCCTTCTGTCTGTGTGTGTGTGTTTGTGTGTGTGTGTGTATGTCCCTTTGCCTCCAACAGGACCCGTCACCTTGACCACTGCACCAAACCAAAGCCAGACTGACCTTGGCTTTTCCCTCTGCTATTAATTCTGACTCTGTCGATCTCCGCTGCAAAGCCTTCATCTCAGCCTCGTCTCCCATGGTTTGAAATGTACTGTATCTGTACACGTGTGTGTGTGCGTGCGTGTGTGTGGTCTCCCATGGTTCGAGGAGCATGCATGTGTCAGGTCCAGTGAAGGTGACACCTTATGCCACGTGCCGAGATAATGAAGGTTTTAACTTTACAACTCAAGCATATCAGATTGCGGCGCGGCAGCCTGACGCGCAACACGAGTGATCTGAATGGGTCGCCACCCTCCATTTCACGTGCACCGAGCAGTGCGTGTGTGTGTGTGTGTGTGTGTGTTGTGTGTGTGTAAAAATGTACCAAAAGGCCTCATCATCATAACCCTCCCTTATTCCAGAGTGGGCTTGAGGATTGGGTGTAGTGAGACATATCCGAGTACAAACGCACACCTGTCAAAGAGGACAGGTGAAGGGTTACATACTGTTTACCAACTGTTACAGAAGCCTGAGGGGAAAAAAAGAGAGAGAGAGAGAGAGAGAGAGAGAGAGNCAACTGTTACAGAAGCCTGAGGGGAAAAAAAGAGAGAGAGAGAGAGAGAGAGAGAGAGAGTGAGAAAAAACCCAGCTCTGTGTGTTTATAAGTCAACACATCAGAAATCATTCGGGTACATCACAACCGGGCTGCTGTGGTGAAAGGGAAAAAAAAAAATATCCCTCATGAATTCCCTCGCTGCCTCTCTTCTATCTCCATCCTTTCTCCTCCACTCACCTTTCCCTCCCCCCTTTCATTCAGGAAGGGGTTTTTCCATAATAAAAGGAACCTGTGGAACTAATCCTTGCAAATCTCCTGTGCTTTCTGTCCTATACCTCCAGGCGACACAGCACACTGAAATCCTCCATTTGCATGCCTAAACTGCACTAACTGTGAATAAGCCCTTTTAGCTGCTAATGTAATAACATCTCCATTTCCAGAAAGGAGCAGGGGGTTAGCCAGCCCTCAGAGATTCAAGCAAACTCTCTCACTCTCTCTCTCTCTCTCTCTCTCTCTCACACACACACACACACACACACACACACACACACACACACACACACACACAAAGCATCACCTTCCTAAGATTTGGTANACACACACACACACACACACACACACACACACACACACAGGCTACTGGTCTCTCTTCACCTAGGCTGGATTGTGGTATCAAGGGTTCAAACTGTTTGAGGGTGAATTTGCAAATTTTGCCTTCACCAAGCATCATATAATTGCAACGAGTTTGTCTGTTTGTTGGCAGGATGTCTCAAAAAAATGAAGGACAAATTAAAATTAAAAATTTTCTAGGGTATAGGAATAGAATAGGAATTGGGTCATGGGAAAGTTGATTGAGGTTTCCTATATTTGGCCATTTAGTAGTTGCATTTCTGCTGACATTTGGATATGGATGCAATACTTTATTCATTTTGTTTAACATCGCAAAGTAGACTGTTTGTCAGCATTTTTTTTTTTTTTTTTTTNTTTTTTTTTTTTTTTTTTTACATTTTCTCAAAGAAAGCAAAATGAGAGATGTGTTTCCTATGATGGACATCATAGGAAACACATGGACAGATAATGGACAATTTAGTCCAGATCTGGATACAGACACCCAGATCTGGTGGATTCAAATATACGACTGGGAAGGACTCGGAGTCACAGTTATGGCGTCACTGTAGATTAATAAGACTAGAAACATGCAGCTGCCACCAAAATGTAGCTGAGGTGATGCTGATTCAGCATATTTTCAGCAGTTAATGTTACAGTGCCAGAGGAAGATGATGTCTGCAAAGGTTTGCATAAGTCTATTAAACACGTCTGACAAGTAGATACATCTTTAACTTGGCTTTATAGTGGAAAAAAAAAAAGCTTTTTGAGCCTTGATCCTCCAGTTCCTTCTTAATTACAGCCAGTAAATTTTTAAAGTTATTATTATTTACACTATTTCTGTTCAAAATTGAATATGAAAGCGCTACTTGAAACTTTTTTTTTTTTTTTNCTTTTTTTTTTTTTTTGAGTAAGAATAACTTACCAGCAGCATTTGTGCACCATCATGCCATTTCAGAGAATCTAATTGGCTACAACCGCTTCCCATTTCTCAGCAACAGTAACCTACAGCACCCCATCACTGCCTTTTATCTCCCACCGCATCACATTAGCACAAAAGGCCACAAAACACACCTGGATCAGCACACGCGCAGATCAACTCACACACCAGCGCACCAGAGTTAAAGAGCCATATATTCGTATTCTCATCAAGACGAGGGTCAGAATTTATTACAAGCTCTCGTTTCTCCACCTCCCAACAGGCAGCCGGAGATGCCAAAATATCATTTTAATTGTCCAATTACATGGAATGTAGGTATCCAGCCCACCCTGAAGAGGCACTCCTCCCCCAAACCCTGGGTTTTTTTGTTTTTTTGGGAAAAGATCATTTTGGTTTTTGCAGTGAATTTTTTTTTTTTGTTTTGTTTTGTTTTTTGTTTTTAGGAAGGGTGGAGATAACTGAGACATCGCTCACGTTTCCCCCTCAGAGAGCCGGCGTTCGCTACCTCAGAGTTCACATGAATAATATTAACATCAAAGAGATCTTCTTGGAAACCATCTGATCAAGCTGTATCATACACATCACTCTGACATGCCTATAACACACACACACACACACACACTCATCTCTCTGTCTCCCACACACACACACTCTCACATATACTGACACCCCGAACATACATTGGTATTCTCCTAGTGTCAGGGGGAGATCCAGTTACTTCAAAGGAACCATTTCCACTACTACATCTACTACTACTATTACTAGTATAAGACATCAGCACTGACGTGCTGCACTGAGTCAAACACACACTCTCACACACACACTACAGGAAAGATGCACAATATGACCTGTACATTGGAACATCTACTATAAATTACATTTTCCATTTTCTTTTGATGCTGAAGCAACACATTTTCATTCATCCTCTGGAGAGTTTTTACTCCTCCTCTCTTCCTGATCATGTGCTTCTATAAAGGCAATGTGCAAGATACACAGATTTGCATGTAGATATATAAAAAGAAACAGACACAGTTAGAAGCACAGATTGGTAGAATGGGATGAGAGTGATTATCGAAAATGTAATTAAAAAAAAATTTGGATGGCAAAATGAAGAGAGACACACTCCCACAGCCCGTGCACAAATGGGATGAGAAAATGCTGAGGAAGAACAGCTTGCAGCTCTGCCACTCATCCACCCAACCAACCAACCAACCAACCAAATGCCAAGCAAGCCCGAAAAAACACACATGAAAAAGATGAACTTATTGAGGTCTCTATTTCCATGGCAACACAGAATAGTTTTGATGATGTTCCTTCCCAGTCGGCAGGCAGGGTTTGGCCGAATCACGGCACAGATTGGTGCTCCGTGGCTTGTTACTAAGGGCAGGTTTAAAATGCTGACAGAGAGAGAGAGAGAGAGAGAGAGGCGCAGATGGTTGGAAGAATTACCACTTTGAAGAAAACCCCAATCCACACTCACAACTGGGTTCTGCAATATTGATTTGAATGGATGGAAGGGAAGAAAACCTAGTGGCCTATGAATAAGTAAGTAATGGATAATACGGGCTAAATCAAAAGCCATTCAAAGCAAATAGGATATGTGTTCTCAATGATGCAGAGGTCCAGTGTGTATCTCTCTCTACATGAAGGTGCATTAAGCTATGGTGGTGAACAGTGCAGTCAATCCTCCATCTGAAAAAAAGCAAAGAACGTGAAAATAAAGCATAGGATGTGAACGATCTTCGCTGAGCGAATGTGATTCGTTTAAAAAAAAAAGGGTAATTTTGTAAAATATAAAGCGTTATTTCAAAGCAGAAGTGCTAGTGATGGCTTAACAGTGATGGCTGTTAAAAAAAAAAAGAAGGCTAATGGACAGAAGCACAAATCGAAACGTACTAGAGGTTGCGCCAATTCAGCAGCTGATTGTTGGCTATTTTCTTTTGGCTTTCAGAGTCGTAATTACAAATTTTGGAAACGGCGCTCGCAAGGCAGCGCTTATTTGTGAAGAAACAACACAATCATCAGGGGTTTTCATTTACCCAGCGGGAGGAGTTGTGCTAAATACCACCGGCTCCCTGAAACTTCCTCATCTCTCTCTCTCTCTCTCTCTCTCTCGCTCCTCTTGTCTGTGGACTGCAGCATTGGGTCCGGGCCCCAGCTAGCCATGATCCGTGTTCGACATGACGACACTGCTGTTCAGACAGACACGGCTGAAGACTCCGGGCTGATCGCGTGACATCCTTTACGCAAGCACAAGCTCCTGCACTCCTGTCCCTCTGNCCCTCACCTCTCAGCTGCCCCCCTCCCTTCCCAAACACTCCGACCCCACAACCTTAAATCCCTCTAGCACACAGCGACATGGCAGACAGGCAGCCACGCAGACAGGTGACCGTAAACAATTAATCAACATGGTGACACCTCTACATCTGCCAGGCCCAACACGGGGAGGGGAGCTGTCAGCTAGCAAAACAAAGCAGCCCCCGACACATACACACATACACACACACACACAGGCGAGTGGGCCAACAGCTCATAAAGAATGTCACTCCAACTCTTCTCACAGCCTCACTATAAAATATTTATCTAAGATACTCGAGAGGTGCCGACATGACATTCAGTTTTAAATGCCCGAAGTCTTTCATTGCCACTAATTTAGATGTTATGGTGCCATTCAGAGCACAAGACTGAGGCAGGATTCAATTTTTTTTTTAAACTTAAAGGAATTTCTTTTATTTATTATATGATAGTGCTGTTTCATAATGCCGCCACGCTAATGTGGATTTGAAAGAAAAAAAAAATACTATTCGGTCCACATTTCCAGGTCATTTTCTGAACGTTCTCCATCCACAATAAAATACCAAAGAAAAGAAAAATTATTACATCTCTGCTTCCTCCTCCTTCATTACAGCCAGTATAAGGACATTTATTTATTTTTAATTATTTTATTTGGTGATTTTTTTTTTATTATTTCTGTTGTCAGGCAACAGCAGATGTATAAAATGATGCCATTGCAGGTCATAAATATGAACTTCTATCTAGCTGAAGGTCCACTGGATAAAGTTTCAACTTATCAAGTCATTTTGACTACTATTGTGTCCTGAAAGTCTTATTTTTAAAAAAAAAAAAAAAAAAANAAAAAAAAAAAAAAAAAAAAGTAAAAAAAAAAAATGTGCCAATGCAATAATTATCATTCTATTTCGAATACAATATCAACTTTCAGGAATGTTTTTAGAAACAAATGTTGGTGCCTTAACACAAAACACAACGGGGCAGTTTGCTGCACTAGAATTAAGAAAATAACAGTTTGATCTAGAAAAAATTTGTTTTTAGAGTTAAAAGTATTATTTTGTAGTGCACTGAATGAAATACAAATAATCAAGATTCAAACTTTTAAACTTGAATTTCTAAAGTTTGTTGCTTAAATGAAGTTAAAAGGCTAAATTTAACTTTTTTTTTTTCCATTAGTGTTGAGGTCAAAAGGTCAGAAAGTGTTTCCTTGTGGCCCATTGGCAGATTTCTTTTGCTCAGTAACAGAAAATGTCACTAGATTACTGAATAGTTTGCAGTATACTTCCTGTACTGAGACTCTCTGTTAAATAACTATTTATTACTGCTACAAGGAAGCATCATGACAGAAAACAGAATATTACACTTTCCCCTTAACACTGTAACACAAATCCAGTATTTTCAAAAGTAGCCACTTTAAATTGCACTTTCACTAATTTGTTGGTTGAAAAGGCTGCTTTAGTGTGAGTCGAAGCCTAAATTAGATCAAAAATGATTAAAGTCCAAATATATCCGCGTTTGCATGGACATGGCCTGCAATCTTCCACATCTGCTTCTTAATGTTAATGTTATTTCTTTTCAAATGTTCCCTTTGTTTGAATGCCCCCTGTGTCCTATAACAGACCATCCTGCAGGCCACAACGCGGGGCTGAGTGGCATATTCATATGAATGAGTCGAGCTAACAGGTGATGAATGTCAAAGCTGCTGGTGGCCTTTTGTCACCGTGGACAAGGACAATCTGAGTGGGAGATGAAGAGGGCAGCGCTGGGATCTCTGCTGCTAAAGTTTAAGCCGTAGCTGACTTGTGCCATCCATCAATACAGGCTCGGTATACAGAGTAGGGCCACGGCTCCCCAGGCTACCGAGGATACACACATGTGCATGTACAAAACTTCTTTTCAGACAGACGCTCACACACACCTCTAGGGATGACATGTAAAACAAAAAGAC
Organism: Lucifuga dentata; assembly: GCA_014773175.1. Lineage (NCBI taxonomy): Eukaryota > Metazoa > Chordata > Actinopteri > Ophidiiformes > Bythitidae > Lucifuga > Lucifuga dentata. Next base: position 8,012 of record VXCM01002244.1, on the reverse strand, counting down.
ACATTTTGATGTTATTTTTGCCTTTTATGAGTTGGTGGTTTTTTTTTTTTTTTNGTTTTTTTTTTTTTTTTGGTTTTTTTTTGCTAGATGCTAGAAGTTGTTGATGTGGAGATGCAGGAGGGTCGAGTGTGCCCGTGCGCAAACACTCCTGGGGAATCCTAATAACAATGTTGTGGTACCGGGGAGCCGCAGAGCTGCCAGAGCCATCAGGGCCTTTGTTTCAAGGGGCCACTCATTACATTACAATCCCAAAGATAAAGCTCCATTGGGGGGTACGGGGGAGCATGGAGGAGGAGGAGGTATTGTTCTTCACTACATGCACACCCTCCGCTTCAGCAAACCGACAGGAAGCACGGCCTTCTGGGATGGACGGAGTTTCTAAGAGAATAAATGCTAACAAAAAGATGATGGGGGCGAATGGCACTGCTCACCTGGTGTGGAGAGGAAGGGAGGGGAAAGAAAGAGGAAGGGGAGGAAGAGGAGGTGAGGAGAAAGAAAAAAAACAGCCATTTTCATAAGAGTGATCATTATGCTGCCAGCAGGAAACTCGTGGGATGAGGATAGAAAGCAAAACACGGGAGCTCCCATTTGATTTTCGTTTGTTCTAAACAGGATGGCTATCAGTTTGAGGGGAGGCGGAATTTACAACGGCGGGGGAGATGTTTACGATGGTTTTGGCTTGTTTGGGGTTCAGATCTGACTGCATCTCACACATCAAATTGAAGCAAAGTGCAGCATGTGAATGTTGTGACATACAGTAGGAAACGCGCTCGACAGAAAGGAGAAATAGGTGAGAATTGGGAAGGAGAGGGAAGGCTTCCCCGGGGAACAAGAGTGTGCACGAGTGTGTGTGTGTCTATATGTACAAATCCTCGGGAGCTCATACTTAAAATCTTGAAACACTTGGGAAAGTCGTTTTCAATTCTGCTTGTATGATTTTTTTTAAATAATTGAACTCTTTCTGTGGTATTATGAATAAATCCACGAGGCAACATGGGCTAAGCCCCTAACGCTGACAGATAACATAATCTGTCTCGCGTTATCCTTTGAGAGAAAGGCTGGCGATGTCAAGGAAGCAGAGAAACATTAATATCTGTAGGAATGTGAGCAGAAGTCAAAAGCAAATATTTTGACCTGGGCTTTAATTAAAGGACTAATCTCTCTAAAGCAAATATTCCGGTGATCCATCCACCTTAAAATTCAAGGTTTCGCTTTCCAACACTTATGCACGATTGTAGAAGCTTCGGTTGTTTTAATTTCTCAGTAAAATACGTTTCAATCTCTACAAGCTGATCTGATTTTAATAGCATACTGAATGAAATGAACCCAGTGGCTGTCTGGAAGGTAGGAAAAACAATTCTCATATTTGCCGCTAAAGTTGTATATTTTGGGAAAAGGTTGTCAGTAATGTAATGTGTCTACGGATTGCAAATATTGGGCTCAAACATGCATCCTTTAAGACAAAATGAGAGTAAATTACATAGGAGGATTCCACGGTTTAGCAAATATTCGCAACACTGTGCATAATCAGAGTAATTTTTCAGATTTAGTTTTCAATTTAAATATTGTGTTCATAGTGTGTTTGAAAACAGTCAACTGACTGCCTTAACCAGGGTATAATCAAAGTTTTACCCTGCATGTAAACATAAACTCAGGGAGCCCATGCCTCCACCACAACCCAGCCATGCTCTGATTTCACCTTTTAGCCAATATAAAGCCAAACTTTTACTGTCATTACCTTGAAATCTTCTTCTTCTTTTCCTTTCGGCTTTCCCTTCAGGGGTCACCACAGCGAATCATCTGCCTCCATCTAACCCTATCCTCTGCCTCCTCTTCTCTCACACCAACTAACTTCATGTCCTCTTTCACTACATCCATAAATCTCCTCTTTGGTCTTCCTCTAGGCCTCCTGCCTGGCAGTTCCAACCTCAGCATCCTTCTACCGATATGTTCACTATCCCTCCTCTGTACATGTCCAAACCATCTCAGTCTGGCCTCTCTGACTTTATCTCCAAAACATCTAACATGCGCTGTCCCTCTGATGTACTCGTTCCTGATCCTATCCATCCTCGTCACTCCCAAAGAGAACCTCAGCATTTTAGTCTCTGCTACCTCTAGCTCTGCCTCCTGTCTTTTCCTCAGTGCCACTGTCTCTAAGCCATACAACATCGCTGGTCTCACCACCGTTTTGTACACCTTTCCTTTCATTCTTGCCGAGACTCTTTTGTCACACATCACACCTGACACTTTTCTCCACCCATTCCAACCTGCTTGCACACGTTTCTTCACCTCTTTTCCACACTCTCCATTGCTCTGGACTGTGGACCCTAAGTACTTAAAATCCTCCACCTTCTTTATCTCTATTCCCTGTAACCTCACCATTCCACTTGAGTCCCTCTCATTCACAGCCATGTATTCTGTCTTGCTGCGGCTAACCTTCATTCCTCTCCTTTCCAGGGCATATCTCCACCTCTCTAGGTTTTCCTCCACCTGCTCCCTGCTCTCACTACAGATCACAATGTCATCTGCAAACATCATAGTCCAAGGGGATTCTTGTCTAACCTCATCTGTCAGCCTGTCCATCACTACAGCAAACAAGAAGGGGCTCAGAGCTGATCCTTGGTGTAGTCCCACTTCCACCTTGAACTCCTCTGTCACACCTACGGCACACCTCACCACTGTCTTACAGCTCTCATACATGTCCTGCACCACTCTAACATATTTCTCTGCCACTCCAGACTTCCTCATACAACAACCTTGAAATCAGGTATGTAAAAAAGATTTTTTTTAATGCAAATTCATTGCACAGCAATATTTCAGACCCCATTGTCTTCAGGTTTTATATACATTTATATCTTAATCACTGTAGCTAAACAATGGTGGTAGTTACATGTTTCTAGCCTTATTTGTTAATAGCGGTGCCATGAATGTGACCCATTTTAATCCACCAGATCTGATCAATATTTGAATCTGAGCTAAATTATCTGATAGCATTCCAACATAAGACACACATTAGGGGTGGAAATCATCTCCATGGCGATTCGATTACGATTATTTAAGGAATGATTCGATGCATCGGAAATCTTTCTTTTCTACCATGATTTGATTAGATTATTCGATTCAATTATCATCTAAATTCAAAACTCTTTTAACCTCTTCACTGAAAAAATTTTAGAAATATGACCATGGGAACTTAATTACACACTATTAATGGAATACAAACAATATTTAATACTCAAAAGTACAATATCAGAACATTAACTTTATATTATTATTAAAAGGAAGAACAAGCCAGCCAGTATGAATAGTCAAAAATAACAACTACTTAACTGTATAGAAAGAAAACATGAATATTTAATATTTAACAGTAGAGGTGTAAATTGCCATCTAATCGAGGATTACGATTATTTAGGAAATGAATGGATGTATCTGGAAGTCTTTAATTTTCACCACGATTGGATTCGATTATTTTGATTCGATTATTATAATTTTGATTTGATTATTTTTTTTCTTCAGATTACTTTACTCAACATGTTTTGTGCTACCTGGTGGACTCTCCCTCATATAATTACTATTATGTATATTCGGTAAATCGCAAAATCCTATTAATTCCATCATTTAAAAGTATTATTCACATTATTGCCTGAATAGTAATACAGATAATCGGAGTACAGTGTGTCTGTAAATGTGCAGAACATCTCTGGCTGAATGCGCTCTGTTTAGCTAAACTTCAGCATGTTTAGCTAAACTTCAGCGCATTTAGTCAAACTTCAGCGTGTTTAGCTAAAATTCAGCGTGCTTAGCTAAACTTAAAACTGTAGCTAAACTTCAGCCTGTTTAGCTAAACTTCAGTGCATTTAGCTAAACTTCAGTACGTTTAGATAAACTTCAGCCTGTTTAGTTAAACTTCAGCGCATTTAGATAAACTTCAGCCTGTTTAGCTAAACTTCTGCGTTTAGCTAAACTTCAAACCTGTTTAGCTAAACTTCAGCATGTTTAGCTAAACTTTAGCATGAGGGGAATCCTACCTCACACATTTTCCACCAAACAGTTTCCATCCAGCAGCAGAGATAATGGTATTTTGCAGCATTTTCTCTGTTCAGGTCTTTAGAAAATGTCTCTGTAGCTGACGTTGAATTCATCAGAGCCTCTCATCACTTTGTTTGCATTGTAGGAGCTGCAGCACACTGTGCAGAAGCAACACATAAGTACCGGTATATTTTAAAGAATGTGCTTCAAGAAGAATTATTTTTAATGTTTAATTTTGCGCAAAACAATCGATTATAATCGATTATTAAGGTGCCAGATCAATGCAGTTGAATTACTACCTTAATCAATGCATCCTGATGCATCAATGCATCTTTATTCTTTACACCCCTAACACATACTTGAATATTGTCACTAAGATTAGTGTCTCAGTTTCCAAGCAATAGCTGAAATATCACCATATGCTCTATCTTGCAAGTTAAAGAAAGTAAAAAAAAATAAATAAATAAAAAAAAATCATGTTTAGACTTGCATCTGCCTCAAAATCTAATCAACTATCCCTGATCCCACCAAGCTACAAAATTCATTGGAAAATTCCGCTGACAAATTGATAGACACAAAAATAAACCCTCCTTGGTGGAAATAACACACAGCAAAACTCAGACTTTAGACCACCTTCAACCCTTCTGTCATTTTGAAAAACAAATGAGATGTTACTCATTTGACTAAAGTGGACATACAAGGTTTGTTGGTTCAATACTTAAAATGGAATGTAGCAAACTGACCACAGATCAGTACTTAAAACCCTGCAGCCATTAAGGCCTGGATCAGTCCGTAAACCCTCTAATGAAAGAGGAGAATGACGATAACCCATCGCTCATAAAAACCTGACCACACTGTCATCACATCGTTCGCCTTTTTTCTTTGTGACCCTTTAATGTTCCACAAATGCCACCGACGCCATTTTTCAGACAAAGATTAAAAGCCAAGCATGCATTTAGAATTGTTTGATGCTGCCTTCGTTTGTTTTGCATCTGTGCATGGAGCTCAGTGTGAAAGTTTGCTCTTTAGTGAGAGTAATGCAGCACATAAACAGACTGGAAGTTGGGAATATTCCACTTTTTTTTCTGAGCATAAACACACCGAGTCTTCCTTCATGACTCACTGATTTTTTTTTTAATATTCTGGGTTTTGTGTTTCTACTACGTTTGATTTCTCAAATAAATCATTGTAGCATTTCCCATAGAACAGTCAGTCAGTGTGTTTGTTTATTGGGTTTTACTGCAATTAAGGCAAAAAAAATGTGGAGCGAATCTTAAAAGAAGTAGTGAGTTTAAGTGCACATTAAAATTGATTTTAATCTGATTAAGGCAATAAATAGATTTTTTTTTAAACATCATTTAACCACCATAATTAGACTGAAATGAGCGCAAGTCAACACTGGTATACTCTAACAGTCCAAGATCATGTGATTGTAAATGAATTAAATGAATTATGAAACAAGTCACATGTATTCAGCAAACGATAGAATTCTATCAATTCCATCCATATACACACCTTATTCCACATTTTTATCTTAAAGGAGTATGCTGGTGATTTTGCATGTTACAACCCACATACGTGTTACATTACTTACATTCCTTTTCCAAAACATGTTATTGCAGTGGTAAATATTAGAATTGTTTTTCCTACCTTCCAGACTGCCATTGGTTTCAGTTCATTTCTGCTATTAAAATCAACTTGTAGAGACTTGAAATGTGTTTGAGATACGTAATCCATCCATTTTTGTCAAACTTACTTAATTTTATTGATCAAACAAGGAGCTGCAAAATGTACATGTCTCTGCCAGGGAATACAGTCCCATGAGAAGATGCATTTATGGAAAAATTAAAAATGACTGTCCCTTCTACATTCATACATACATGTTAGCAAACAAAACATTCGTTTTTAAAGTGGGTACATCACAGGGAACATTTGATTTTGGAAGATTAGAGGATTCAGCAAAATAGTATGAAAACTAAAACATGGCTTTATATTTTGGAAAATGGTTTTCAGTAACGCATCTTATATGCAGGTAGTATTTATTAGGCTCAAACATGCAAAATCACTGGTGTGGTGTTTTAACCACAGTACAGACAAAAATATTATTATAGTGTGCATGTAGTAATGGACTTACAATCAGTATGTTTACAAGCACATTAAAACTGATTATACGTGGATTGAGGCCATTAAATTTATTTTTTCAAACATCAAATATTTGATTTGATTGAAATTTGCATAAATCAGAGTATGCTTATTCTGAGTACCTAGATTTCATGATTATGAAGCCATTTATTCAGACATGTAACTATTATACGCCTCCACATGCGTTTCCTCACCTGGGGCAGGGCTCTCCTTCATACTCAGATTGTGAATGACAGAATCCTATTAATTCATCCACGTCTACATCTTCCTCACATTTTTGCCTTAATTGCAGCAAATACAAAAAAACAAATTTGGAGTATGTGTGCATGTAAAGTACACAAGCATGATTTATGTTGATTTCAATCTGATTATGGTTTTTACAAAATGTTTGAAAAGACAACATGGTCTTCATCAGATCAGAATGAAAAACTTGAAGCATGCTGACTGTGGCTGACATGGTGTCGTGTTCTCCCGTTTAGACTGAGGTTAAGTTTAAACTCTACCTAAAAGAAGGATTTAAGGAGACTCTTGATCCTCAGTGATGCCTCAGGGCAGCTTCTGCTGAGACTCAGGCAAAGCGTAAGCGCCTCAACCGAAGAAAATGGGCACTTTGCAAAGTTTGAAAATGGGAAAAGTTTACATGTCATTGCTAAAGGTGTTTCTCTGCCACTTTCCTCTCTGCTCAGACGACCATTTAGCTCATCTAATTATCCATACGGAGATAATTGGACTTCTTCCATCTAAAATGACCCTTGTGTTTTGTTGCCGTGCGCGCAGGCAAGCACGCGCACATGCAGGAACGCACGAACATGTGCAAATCAAGTTTTCACCCCGATGGTCGCACCTTTAATTAAATTAAAGCAAAGGTGTTAAAGCTGTTGATTGTCAACACGAGTGGGTGAGGAGCACGTAATACAATGCATATCAATGCAGCCATGAGTGACTGCGCTCCCCCAGGTGTCAGCCAAATGAGTGTGAATATTCAGCTCTTTCCCCTCCACTTAACTCTCATTTCACTCTGATGACATTTTATTAGCCTTCCCCTGGTGACGCCGGGAGCTCAGCGATCTGCGGAAAACCGATTCTTTTTACCGCTCGTGCCATCCCGAGTAAAAAAAAAAAAAAANAAAAAAAAAAAAAAAATACATAAATAACCAAAGGAGAAATATTCCGTCCTGATTTGGAGATTGGCTTGGAGGAGAGAGGCATGCGCTGCATTTAGGTTTTCTCATTTCCTGAGTTAATGTGACAAGTGGAGAGAAATATTAATAAATTCCACTGGTGGTTTGCGCTTTAAAAATGAAATGAAATGACATGACGCATCTGAAGCAAAGTGCACATTTGTGAGATGAACGTTTATGGAGGCAAATAAGTCATAAAATATGGACAAATGTGTGTATCACTACACATGAATAAAAACAAGATTTAGAAATGCTCATGTCAATTTGAGCGACTTATCAGTGATGATCAGAAATGTTTTTCTTGTCCACAAACACATACATCTCGGTTTGAACAAAGGCTAAACAATTTCAGTAACTATAACTAAGTTTCACTAAATGTCAAATATTCCACATTCAGATTTCAAATTTTGAGTTAAATAATCTAACATTTAGATTTAGCATGTTACCATATTAATGTCTCAAAAACTGGCAGTGCTTTTGTATTTACTTAGGGTCAAAATGCGTGTGGACATATCACCTGACGTGGATTTACTTGCATCCTAATGTATGATGAGTTTACGCACCGACAGAAAATCCAAACATTTGGCTACTAAGCATCTTCTTCTTCTTTTCCTTTTGGCTTTCCCTTCAGGGGTCACCACAGCGAATCATCTGCCTCCA